>VZQC01004831.1:2781348-2806863 GCA_009823505.1 Rhizomys pruinosus
AAAAAAAAAAAAAAAAAACCAACAAAAAACAAAAAACCAAACAACCTTTCAGACGTTTCTTCCCATTCACCTTTCTTCCCCAATCATAAGAAGCAAAAGCCCTCTGTTATTGTGAGTGACTAGAAACCCACAATTTATGTGCTGAAGTTTTCAAATAAATTGTATTCCTTGCTAATACTTTGCCTTCTAGGTTTCCTTCATGTCTAACAGTTTGTGACATTGGCATACTGAGGTTAAGTAGACACTGACACACATGCTTCTGTCTCATTGCTCAGACTCTATCATGATAGACTTATAGATTTTCAGCTAGGCAGAAGGTGATCTGAATTAGTCTGGAGGGTCATGAGCCTGTGTTATATTTCTAGAAGTATCAAATTCTTAGCAAGTTTTTTAAATAAGGAAAACTGAGGCAGTAAAATTTGGAACACAATAATGGAGTAAGGAATGGAAAATGAATTTGCTTTGAATCCTGCTTGATAATGAAATATAACTCTTAATTAAAAAATTATGTTATTTTTATTTTATGTGTATTAGTGTTATGCCTACATGTGCACCTTCTTTTGACCGTGGAATGCCTGCGGAGGTCAAAAGAAGGTGTTGGATCCCCTGGAACTGAAGTTATGGATGGTTGTTAGCTGCCATGTAGATGCTGGGAACCAAACCTGGGTCCTCTGCAAGAGCAGCCGGTGCTCTCAGCCGCTGAGCCATTTCTCCAGCCCCACAGCTCTTAATTTTGAAAGGTGGGCCACAGACTGCTCAGACAGTGAATGCATTAATACACACTCCGGTGTTGTTGTTACTGGGGGTAGGAAATATCCATCTTATTTAAGTAGGCTGTATTATAGTCCAGACAACTTGAGTTCATGGAACTAGAACAGTGACAGTACCTGTTATTCTTACCCTGTGTTTATAGATTTGTAGTGTGGCATGTATTTCAAAGGGACTGTGATTATAAATAGCAGATATATAAAAGTCACCAGAAAGTCTTACATGGTGCTGCAAAGTATATTTAACTTTCTAGCATGTTTAACTTATTAACCTATTTATCATGCTTTGTTAAAGAAAAAAATCAATATTCTTTCATCCCGAGCATATCTCGGGCGGGAAGGGCAGGGAGTAGCTGGGTGAGCTCAGGCTGAAGAGCCTAGGCTCTCCTCTGAATAGGCTCTGCGGGTAGTCTTTCCAAGCCCTAGTTATGGCCTCCCTGCTTCCTCTGAACTAGCTTCCTAACTCTTCCCTATTTTAAGATCCCACTTCCCAAGTACTCAGATTGTGTATGCATGTACCACAACAACTGGTTCAGTTTATGACTTATGTGCTAACAAGAGAGGCATTTCTGGAAAGGGTCATTTAAGAGCCTTCTGGAGCATATAGAAGGCTTCTGAAACTTCTAAAAAGAAATAGAAGTGGTCCACACTTAACAATCCTAGCAGTAGGGGGCCTGAGGCAAGAGGATCATGAACTCCAAGTCAGCTACATTTTACCTATAAGAGAATGGAAGAAAGGTAGGCCAGGAAGGAGGGAGGAAGGGGGAAGGGAAGGACACTTCTTTTCACTGTCCTCAAGGAAGATGTGTGGGAACAATTGTCCCTTTCTTTCCCATTAGAAACAGCAAATCACATCCTTACTAGCTCACAAGAATGCCCAGTGTTTGGATTTCTTGTTCTGTGAAATAATACATCCTCTTACTAGTTAAATCATTTAGAGTTGAATGCTCTGTTCTCTACATCTTCCTTGATTCTAAAGCATTTTCATTTAAAAACAGGAAGTTAGATGTTTAATATGCTTATTGATAGTTTCCTAACACGTTTTGTTTGCCTAAATAACAAGGTTTATGGTCTAATTTATGTAGTGTTCTAAGAACTAAGTGAAATCATCATTTTCTCTCATAAATGCTTGAGAACTTCACATTTTACCTCTGAGATATGAGGTCAGTTTCTTCATACTCTGGATATGGGTGCTGACTCAGTGATTTGCTCCCAGATCTTATGCATCATACAAGTTGTTTGGAATCATCAGATTAATCTTTTCCAGAATCAGTGATCCCCTCCTCTTCCTGCCCTGGTTCTGATGCCTTCCATGTCTGGGTGACCTTCAGTAACTAAATGAGTCTGCTTTGTATTTTGTACCCGTTCTACATGTTGTAGGTGTTGCCTGTTGGAGAATGGTGTATGCAACATTAAGAAGAGGTTCCCAAACTTACCCTGCCATCGGACTTCCCCCCAACACTAACTGTATCCAAATCTCTGTGGTTGGCATTCTGATTTTCATCCAGATCCAGAAACCACAAGACTACAGCCACAGAACGCAGCGTGGCTGTGCTACTACCCTGTGTGCCTGGTGTCTCTGGTAATGTCTCCTTTTTCTTTTTTTTTCTTTTTTATTTTTATTGATGCTTTGTGTATTTCATACATCATTTTCCAATTCAGTTCAGGCATATATCCCCTTCCCTTCCCCCCACCCCACCCCTACCCATCCCAGATCATGCATTCTGCCGTAAGTTTTCTGCATCTTTCTCTGCTTTTTTGTTTTGTTTTGTTTTCATTTTTTTAACAATAAGTGATAATTTGTGAGTACAAGCATCCTTCATGTAAAACCAATTTGCGAGCAGTTGTGCCCAAACCCACACAGCTCATGGGTCCCACCATCCAGCAGGGGGGGGCTTGTATGTTCAATCAAGTTGATCAAATGAGTGTCCAGTCTATATTGTTGTAATTTCACCCCAATCGCAGCCCTTACATTCTCCTTTTTCATTCTGGTTTTATTTATTTGGGTCTTCTCTCTAGCTAAAGATTTTGTTTTCATAAAACTTATTTTTCTACTTTTCTGTATCTTATTTTCAAGTATCTATTTCGTTTATTTCTGAAGTGCTATTTCCTTCTTTTTGTTGATTTTGGACTTTTGTGTTTGTTGTTATTTTTTCCTTTTCCTAGTTCCAGGAGGTGGAAGTCATTTCTCTCTTTTACTACAAATGTCTGTATTAATTACTTTTCTCATTGATGTGATAAAATGCCTTACAAAATAATTGATGTGGGGACAATTTACCTTGGCTCATGGTTTGAGGGGGTAAAGTCTATCATGGAGGGAAAGCATGGTGGTGGGTGACCCCATGGAAGCAGGATCGTGGGGGCACTAGGTGACTGACATCTTGTGGACAGTTGGGAAGCAGAGAGACCCATTTCCCAGTGACCCACTGCTTCTCACTGGACCCCACCTGCAAACACCCCACAGCCTCCTGAAACAGCGCTAGCTAGAGACAAGTGATGAAGTAGATAGCCTGGACCTTTACACTCAGGGTGTGACAACCTCCCTCTTACACTTACAACTATATCCCATATGTTTTGGTAAGTTGTATCTATCTTCATTTGTCTCAGTTGATTTCTTTTTTCATTGTTGTTTTGTTTTGTTGGATTTTGTTTCTGTTTTTGGAAATAACTTATCTCTATGGTAGACCAGGCCTGCCTGGAACTCACAGAGATCTGCCTGCCTCTGCCCCTCAGGTGCTGGTATTTAAGGCATAAGCTTCTACATCTGGCTTGATTTCTTTTTTGACTTACAAGGGATTCAGGAGTATGTCGTTTACTTTCTACATATTTGTGACTCATCTAGTTTTCCTTTTTCTTACTGATTTCTAGATTCATAACATTGTGGTTGGAAAAAATACTTGATATAGTTTCAGTCTTCTTAAATTTCTTAAGATTTGTACTGTGACTCATCATATGATCTATCTTAGAGAATAGTCTGTTTGCTTGAGAACAATGTGTATTATACTATTAGTTATAAGTCCTTTGTTTCCTTCTTTCCTTTACTATCTCAGTGATTTCTGTGTTATTTACAATGGTATATTAGAACCCCCTGTTATTTCCATATTGCAGTCTACCTCCCCTTTCAGATCTGTTGATACTTTGTATATTTAGATGTAGAGATGTCATTTGCATGTATATTTATAATTGTTCTCTCTCTCTCTCTCTCTCTCTCTCTCTCTCTCTCTCTCTCTCTCTCTCTCTCTCATTTGTGGCACTGGACATAGAACCGAGGACTTCATGCATATCGAGCAACCACACTGGTATCCCATTTCTTCTTATGTCCCCTTGATGAATTGAGCCCTTTAGCATTGAATAAGGACCTTATCTTGTGACAATTTTGGCCTTAAAGTCTATTTTTTCTGATAGAAGAACATAATTTTATTTCTCTGTGCTTAATTTAATTTATATTTCTTGAGGGTAGCAGACATCTTTCCCTTCTCTAATCTGTGAGCATCTTCCCTGGTACCCTCAAAAGTTACAAGAAGCTTATTCAGGACCAACGAAATTATTGGCACCACCCTCTTAACCAACTAAGGTAATTGGCTCTTCCAGTTATGGAGGAGCCTTTTAGTCCTCTAAGTTGTCTGTGTTACCATCCCCTCCACATCCAGTCTGCCCATCTTGGAAGAGGTATACATTGTTTCTATGTGTGTGACTCCTTCCTTGTCTGCAGCTCTTCTGCAGCACCTCCATGCCTATTGAAGGTACTTGAGGTCTTTCTGTTGCTCTTATACCACACTGCAACAAAAGGAGCTCTATGGTCATCCACATCCCTCAGCTACTTGCCCCAGCTCTACCTGGGTGATAGTGTCTAGCATCCAGTATTCCTGGTTCCATACCATCCTACTGGCACTTCTCTGGCATCTGTAGCAACTACTTCCTTTCTTCCCCTCACTCAAGCCTGAAACATACTTGTTGGTGCTAGGAGACATAGAAGCCTCTTGTCTATGCCCTGAGTTCTTTTGTATGGCTAGTGCATAAAATTTTATGATCCAAAAAGTAGGAAAACTTTCTGGGTCTTTTTTTTCTATTTCATGTCCAAGGCAATGTACATGTCCAAGCCAAAACAAGAGGGAAGGCCATAGAGTGATACTAAGAAGAAATAAATTAATACTGTGAAACAAAACACAAAATTCTGTGAGTTAAGTATAATAGGCACATATTATTACTTGTGTATATATGTGTATAAATTTTAGAGCATACATATATCTAGTAATAATACATTTGAATATTTATTATTTGAAATAATTTTTCATAGAGTTTCTTCTGTTCTACTTCTAGATTCACCTGCTTTTAATTGGAACTTATAATGGATGATAAGGCAAATAAGATTTAAATTATTTGCTTACAAATATATAAATAAATATTACCTCAAAATTAGTCATTTCAGGCTGCAGTCATTCTAATAAATATTACCATGGCCTTAAATATTGGAGCATTATTCCTCTGGAATTATTCTCAACTTTTAAACTATAAACTGAAAATGTCAGTAGTAAGTTATTTCATCATTAAACTCCATTTCAGTCTCCTCCTCTCCACCCAACTGATAGAGGTATGACCCAGCTTGATCCATGAATCTTCCTTTTTTAAATTATTTTTTTAATGTGTATGAATGTACTGTCTGCTTGCAGGTTGGTGCACCCATGTCATGCAATGCCGCGGAGGTCAGAAGAGAGCGTCGGATTCCTCTGGAACTGGAGTTAAAGATGGTTCTTAGCCATCATGTGGGTGCTGGGAATCAAACCTGGGTCCTCTGCAAGAGCAGTCGTCGCCCAATCTATGAATCTTCAAAAACTATTATTCTTTTTGGAGTTATACACTTGAATTTGGAAGTAGACAAAATTTTTCCTCCCATGAAGCCAATTAAATGAATTTGTGAAAAATATTGAAGTTAAGCTATAAGGAAAAGGTCAAAAATTGTTTTGAATAACAGCATAACTAAAATAAGTGTACAGTTGCCAAAGCGCTTACTCTGAGGTAAGCCACTGGGTGAATACATGTTAGATGGAGATTTGGATAATTACTGCAAACAAACCAGCAGTTTATGCCCTAGACATTCTTACCCTCCAGGGGACATTTGGCAATTTCTATAGACATATTTGGGTATCTCAAGCATAGAACAGGGGTTCCTGTCATTTAGGAGACAGAAGCCAGGGTTCTCTCAAATATCCCATAATACTCAGAATAGATCCTCCCAACTAAGAAATGTCTGTCCCAAATGTCAATATTGTTGAGTTTGTGAAATCATGTTGTAAAGAAGTTATTTGTATTACTCGTGATAGTCATCCCTCACATTTTATTTAGTATATATCAGAATTTCCCTTTGAGGAAGGAATGAGATCAAGCTCCCAAATCGTTCTTTCCAGCACTATAGAAAATAGGCCTCTTTGAAGTTTTCTTTCTGCTTAAGTAAAGAGAGTGGAGTGGGAGGGGAAATCAGTTCCACCCAGCACTGAAATACAGGAAATACACTGATCAATATCGAGGTAGAAATTTCCTTAGCAGTCTTTCTCAAAGGTTTTCCTTCCCTAAGACGGTAGGAGCAGAGATTCCATTTGACTTCTGATTTTGCAGTCAAACTCCAAGAGATTGTCACAGTACCCTCACCTGGGAATCTGAAGGCTTTTCCCGCCCACTGCCCAATTCTGACTGCGGGGCTCTGCCTGACTACTTAACAAGAACCAGACCTGACCCCCTTTTCCTTTGTACGCTGCACATTCCTCTGTCTTTGAAGCCCTTCTGACTTACCTCTTGATTTTTCTGTGGTTAATTTGTTAGCCATCTCTTTTTGTCTTCTGAAATCTGGGTTTTTGAAAAGCCTGCCACATGCCAAGATGCTGAGGTCACCCCCAGTGTTGTCATCTAATGTTTCAAGTTAAAATTTGTCTGACAATTGATTCAGTGGGGTTTATTTTGTGTTGCTTTGTTTATTTCCCAATGGGCTAGCTAGTTTTACCATTTTATTGAGTAACTAGTAGTAATTTAGTGTTCACTGATTTGAGATGCCACCCCTATCATATGCTGCTAGTTTTGTTTGTTTATTTCTATATTTATACTTAAATAAATGAAATAGCTTTGTTTTAGAATGACAGAATATCTTAATTTTCCTGTGGCAAACCTAGAGAAATTCTTTTAGTATGACAAAATAAATATGCAAAATTTACAATGTCAGCTACTTTTCAACCCATGTAAAATTCAGTAGCCTTGAGTACATCTACATGGCCATAAGATTATCATCACTATCCATCTTTACAACTTTTCCAGTCTCCTTACCATATAGCTGTGATTTAACTACAGCATCCATTTTATGGCATACAGGTCATTTGTAAGTCATACTCTGACTTTAGAGACACTAAGGTGTGGGAAAGCATATGCTTTAGAATTACTGAAATATACTTTTAAATTCTCAAATGTATTTGGCATATTTCTGGGTTTCACTAATTTGATTTTGTATGCCACCGGCTCAATTACTGAAGATGGATGGGCCTTCAGTGTGGACAGGACTAGTTTCTCCTCAGCAGCTGTCTCTCTTTTTTCCAGTTGTTCTTGTCTACCTGTTTGAAAAAAAAAAAAGCCACTTTCCTAGTTCTTATGGGTCTTTCCCTCCCCCTTTCTGCCCCATCAACTTGGTTACAAAGATGTCCACAATGATGACTTTAATGGGCCTGAAGAGAGGCTCTGAGTCCCAGATCAGCATGCCTTCTCTGAGTTTGCGTATCTTCTTGACCTCCTGGGTTTCCATTTGAGGATTGCCATAGTGAATCAGTCATTTCCTGACCTGTGTTTTCTCCATAAATGGAGATGCTCATGTAAAATTCCTAGAATAAGGGGCTGGAGAGAGGGTTCAGTAGTTAAGAGCACTGGCTCCTCTTGCAGAGGACCCAGGTTCGGTTCCCAGCACCCACATGACAACTAACAACTGTCCACAACTCCAGTTCCAGGGGATCTGATGCTGTCTTCTGACCTTCATGGGCATGAGTATATATACACCTACACAAAATGAAATCTTTTTTTAAAATTCCTAGACTAATTTATTCCAAAATTTCATTTCTTTAGGGAAGTTCCTGCTGTCTCTAGAAGAATGGAAACCTGAAATGTTTGTGACTGTCTCAGCATTTTGTGTAGTTCACTAATGCATTCACTCTTCAGGAGGAGTTTGTTGATCGGCCAGTTGTTCCTATTAAAATTTTAGCATTTTAAATATTGTATTACTAAAAGCTTATCTTTATTTTCATTTATAGATCACAGGCTCATTTCTGCTTTGTTTTACTGAAGAATCCATTAAAAGAGCCAGGAAATCTTGTAGAAAATGGCCTTCAGTGATCTTACATCGAGGACTGTGCGTTTTTATGATAACTGGATCAAAGATGCTGGTGAGTAACAAATTGAAATTTGTCTTTCCTTTTTTTTAATTTATTTTCGTATGTGTATGAATGTACTGTCTGCATGCAGGTTTGTGCACCCGTGTCATGCAATGCTGCGGAGGTCAGAAGAGGGTGTCGGATTCCCCTGGAACTGGAGTTACAGACGGTTCTCAGCCGCCATGTGGGTGCTGGGGATCGAACCCGGGTCCTCTGTAAGAGCAGTTGGTGCTCTTAACCGCTAGGCCATCTCTCCACATTAATAGGATTTCACTGGAACAGAATGAGGGATTTTAGAACTCCACACTCCTTTATTACTAACTAGCCAAGAGGAAGCGTTAAGGGTTTCATTACAGATATGTACAGGTAGAGCTACATAGATGTTCATTATAATGTTTATAATAGTGAAAATAGTCTGGATATCCACAGGAGGGAACTTACATATTTCAACTCAGTAGCCCTTGAAGGTGGTTTTGGAGGGTCAGTACTCTGGCTTGATTTAGCCTTTTCTGTTCCGAGGGAAATCACAATTCCGAGGGAGACCCTGCCAAGTAAGTGGTCGGTTGAGCCCAGGATGGTTCTTGAATAGGAGAACTGCACTACTCCTGAGGGACAGCAGAAAGAGCTGGGATACCACTGAGAAATGAAAATCAAATCAGTGTTTAGAGCATGCAGTGCCATGGAAAGATGTTTAAAATGTGCTTATGGAAGCCAGGTCTACAGCAGTGGATGTGTTTTTTCTGTGGAAAGTTGTGGTTATTTCCAGTGGTAGAATTACAGTTTTCATGCTGGTCCTGGGGAGTGAGCCCAGGGCCTTGCATTTACACATTTTAAATATCTGCTCTACCACTGAGCTACACTGCAGTCTCGTGGGTAACTTTAGTTTACCTGTCTGTCAGTGTTTTGTCAAACCATAGCCAATGTGGTATTTTTTTTCTTAAGTGAAACAAAGGTACAATCATTTTTTAATAGAAAAGGAGGTAGAATGTTTTAGAGCTTAGATAAGCTAGTGCCTCATTTTAGAGGTGAAGAAATTGAAACCTGGAGACGTGACCTTCCCAAGGTCATTGTGAGTTGATTGACAGAAGCAGGGAAGAAGGAAGGAAGGAAAACCCAGAACACGTTTCCTAATTATGGTTAATATTCTGGCATTTCATTTTTTTGTAGTTACTAAGTTACGCATAGTCACCACCACAACCATTTTGGATTGACTCTAACTTATTAACCAGAAGTCACATGTTCGGTACATTCAGGGGGAAAAAAATGCCACCTCTTGGCACCCAGCACAGCTGAATGTTCTAGTTACAGTGACTTCCGCAAAGACTCTCTCTTTCATGGTTAGCACTTCTCCCCAGATGGCCAAAGACCAGTTTTATTCCTCTAAAATTGTTCCCAGCACTTTTGTCCTTGAAGAGCGCCAGGTGTCACGTATGGCATCTAGAGTGGCTATGTCCCCATTTTCTTTTTTCCTGAAATTGTCAACTTACTTGGTGCAAGGAAACATGCAGATTTCTTCAGAGGTCATTTTTTTTTTCTGTTTTATAGTAATTGCTACAAATTTAGTGTTTAATTTAGATCTTAATCTTTTCTGTTAACATTTCAAAGGAGAGGTACTCATTAAATAGTGAATCCTCACTATTTGAATGTAGAAACCAAGTGGATTTCGGTATAGATTTAAAAAAAAAATTGTGTGTGTGCACATGTGTGTTGTGGTGCATGTGTGGATGTCAGAGGCCAACTTTGTAGAGTCACTGCTCTCCATCCACTTTTACGTGGGTTCCAAGCAGCAAGCACCTTTACCCACTGAACCATCTTGCTGGCCCAGGCTATAGCTTTTGGAATAGAGTTGTTTGCAGTAACAAATCCTGTGCAATCTAAATCTTGCCATTCACTGTCCCAAATAAAAAAGCACACGAAATTCAAATAGTCCGTATCTTAAGTCAAGAGGCAAATACTCTCAGATGATGAAGACTATTCATACAGCCTTAGAAGTACAAAATAGTTTAATGTAAACTATGTCAGACAGAGTTCCTCATCCATGTTTATCTGTGAATCAATTCCTTATTTTTCATTAGAACTACTTCTATCAAAAAAACTGAGTAATACTAGAGCTGAAAAAAAAGTGACAAAGGATGGCAGGTGATTAAAGATAGGGAGTGAGCCAGGTGTGGTGGCACATGCCTTTAATCCCAGCACTCAGGAGGTGGAGGCAGGTGGATCTCTGTGAGTTGAAGGCCTGCTGGGACTAAAGGGAGACCCTGTCTCAAAAAGACAAAAAAAAAAAGAGATAGGGAGTGAGGAGAGTCAAGAAGCAGCATGCAAATGGATTAAGGAAGGAGAGCAGAGGCTTAGAGATGTCACACTTATGAAGTTATGTTCAGTTGAAGTCTTAGGAGGAGAGAGGCCATGGGATGTGGAATGAGAAGACCTATATGTCAGGTCCTTCATGATCTTAGACTAAGTAAATGACTCTGAGCACTTTCTTCAGTAAAACAACAGTGAGGCTAGCAGGTGAGGCTGGCACAGGCCAGTTGAAAGTGCTCCATCAGTGGGGACATATCCTCATACAAGTAGTGCCAGCGATTGTTACAGATTATTTGTAAGTAATTTTGGTATAACACATCACTTAAATTTTTCTTTATTGTCATGGTCTTACAGAGTTAAAGGGTTTTATGTTAATATTTACCACTCTGTGCAAAAACCCTGTTAGGCACAGCAGGAGAATTTTCCTTTGTACTTAGTATGGTATTGATCTCTGAAGGCATTACTTTTGTTTTGCTTACCCTGGGAATGGCTGAATGTGTGATCAAGGGCCAAGAATTTCAAGTGTATTCTTGGCTTTGTCCCTAATCCTGAGTAGTTTCTGGAAAACTTATGGTTACTGGTTTACCAGTTGCTGGAGAAGTGGTGGTCATGCATAGTTATTTCATGTGGAAAATTCCACAGCTATAAATTTTAAAATATCTTAGCCTAATACATAAGCTAAAATAGGATTTATCTATTCCATATCTGTTGATACAGAATGTTAGATTTAAAAATAATGCTATGGTAGCATTTTGGGCTATGGAGCAACACAAAAGATCTTAATAATTAAAAAGCAGGTGTCTTTGTTTTGAATGGTAGCACTTAACTTTTAGATAGTTTTGAGCTTGCTTTGCCAAATGGAATGTGAGTGGTCCTGCTGCCGTTCCGAAATGTTAGTGCTCAAAACGTACTTGAGGTACGTGTTTCCTTTTGCTTCCAGTTTCTTCACTTTATTGGTGCTTAGAATTATAAAGTGTGTGCTATTTGATCTAGTACATGGTGCTTAAGAAGAGAACATTGTCTTATAAGTGGTTGATGGAAAAGCTCATCAATATTCTATGTATACAACATTGTACCTTCCCTGTTGCCCACCTCGCTGTCTCTTTGGGGAGCTCTTAGAAAAGAATTATTAAGCTAGTGGTAAATCAGGACTTTGGTGATCTCTGGGGTGCAGCCACTTCCTGCAGCCTGCTTCCCCACCCTCCGCTTTCATCTTGGCTCTCTACTCAGGACACTTAAACCAACTCTGATGCCAAGTACAAGATACAGGAAATGGTTGCTCCCTCCTTAGCCTTTGTGTCTGGGGAAAACAGAACACATACCCCTGAACCTCACATTATTTGTAGTTCATAGACTGAAGCAGAATTAACCTTAATTGTTCTAGTGCTCCTCTGCAGCCTCTACATCAAGCCATCATCTCTGGCTGACCCCCAGGTCTATCAGAAGGAAGGCCACTCTTCACATGGAAGTGGACTCCCTTTTCAGGAAGGTGGACCACTGTTGAGAAAAGGCAGGAAATGTGAACAATAGCCAGAGCTCCGAACATTGTGTTAAGACTTTGAAATTATTTTATTTCATCAGCAAGGGAGAGCTAATTTAAGGAAGATAAATAATCTAAACAGCCTCTACTTTCAGAAAGAAAATTTGGCAGTTGTATGGAAGACAAACATGGCATTGAGAGGCAGGGAAGGCACAAAGTATGGCAGAGCCCCTAGTGAGAATCACGTCAGTCTTGAACATAGGTTAAGGGAACCCTGGCTCTCAATTTGGATGGTTCAGCATGGTCATCTTGATAACTTAAAAATGATTACATGTTGACAAATTAGAAATGTGTATTTATGAGGTACAAGGTGATGTTGTAATCTTGTAGAATGATCAAAGAAGCCGATTAACATACCCACATGATAAGAACATTTGAATTTACTGTTAGGAGTCTTAAAGATATAATGCATCGTTATTAACTATAGGTAGCCTGTCCCTGCAATAGATCTCAAAAAACTTCTTTCTGACTGAGACTTTGTATCCTTTGACCAACATATCCCTCTTCCTCTTGTCCTCCCAGACTCTGAGAAACCCCTTTTCTTTTCTTTTTTTTTTTTTTTAGAAAATCAATTTTATTTTCTTTTTTTCTTTTTTTTTATTTATTTCTGTATGTGTATGAATGTACTGTCTGCATGCAAATCTGTGCATGTAGACAGTACATTCATACACATTGCACCAGTGTAGTGCAATGCCGTGGAGAAGAGGGTGTCGGATTCCCCTGGAACTGGAGTTGAGAACCCCCCCTTTTCACTCTGCTTCCAAGAGTAATGTTTTTAGATTTCATACATGAGACTATTTTTTTCTGAGTCTGGTTTATTTTGATTAGCATAATAATATAATATCTTCCCACACATCCTGGTATAAATCATATCCCATTTACACTGTTCGGCTTATTACTCTGATGACAGGTAATTGCATTGATTCCATATGTTGGGTATTGTGAGTAATGCTGCAGTGAGCCTGGAAATACAAGCATATTTTCTCTCTCTATATATGGATTGCTGAACCATATGATAGTTCTGTTTTTAGATTTTTTTATGGGATCCCCATTGCAGTTTTCCGTGATTATGCTAATGTACATTTTCATTATGAGTATACAGGGATCCCCCTTCCTTCATATTTTTTACTGGAAGCTGTTATCTTTTGTCTCTTTTATAACAATAACTTCCTACAAGTGGGAGGTGGTGTCTTATTTTGCAGTTGATTTGTATTTCCTTGATAATTGTGTGACTACTTTTGGAAAATGCCTATTCAAGTCCTTTGCCAAGTTTTTATGGCTGATTTTTACAAGCTTTATATGTTTGGTACCTATATGCTAGGATTCTGATTCAGTTGGATCAAGATGATTTTTTTTTCTAGTTTGGACTTTTAAACACTACAGAGGTAATTCTGCTGTAACAACAGTAGCAAGTGCCAGCCTTGGTGGTAACCACTTTTAAATCCTAGCACTCAGAAGGCAGTCAGATCTCTGTGAGATTAAGGGTAGCCTGGTTTACATAGCAAATTCCAGACCAGCTGGGGCTATAGAAAGACCCTGTATCAAAATAAAGACAAAAACATCAACAATAGAACAGCAGTAGCAAGCTTACTGAGCATTTACATTCTTTGCAAATTCCTCACTCAGTCCTTTATGAAACACACTTTTTATGCCCAGTTAGAAAACCAAGCACATAGAGGTTAATTGCCTTGGGTAAAGGTAAAAAGCCAGAGGGAGACCCAGGGTTAGATACAGTCTGGCTCCAGAGTTTTGCTGAAATGGAATTTTAAAATTCTGGAATAGAATGAGAATGTGAGGAGATAGTTCAGTCAGTCATTGTTTGCTGTGAAACCACAAGGACCTGAGTTCAATCCTCAGCACCCACGTAAAAAGCCTGCCAGGTGGCACACACCTATAATCCCAGGTCTGGGCAGGCAGAGACTGGGGACTCTGGTGCTTGCTGGCCAACCGGTCTAGTCAAGTCAAAAGGCTGAAGGTGTTAGTGAGAAAGCCTGTTTCAAAAGAGCATGGTGGATCACTCCTGAAGAATGGTGAGGGTGTGCAGGATGCTGCTTATCTGCCGTGCATGGTGAGGGTGTGTGAGATGTTACATATCCACCAGTGCATTTGTATGTGGAAGCCATGGTCAAACCCAAGTTTGACCTCTGGCATCCACATATAAATGCACGTTCCTCTGTATACACACACGTGTGTAAAAAATGCTTAGAATTTTATTTTCTTATTTAAAAAATACAATGAAATAAATGAGCTTTTTCTCAAAGAATTTTTTTTTATCTGTAGAACTTGAAAGTCATATACACAGGATTTTAAGAAAAGGTGTGTACTGAAATGTTAAATTACAGGAAAAATTATTCATTTGAAAATTTTTTCTTCTTCTTGAGCCAGTCTAGCATGCTTTTCTTGGCTTGTTTTCTCTTACAAAGACAGGAGAAACAGATGATGTCATTCAATTATTCTTCCCCTGCCAAGTCAATGAAAGCATAAAATAAAAAGCACTGCTGATTAAGGAATTCCTTTACTGACACTTAAAATAATCTACTTTTAAAACCATATTTGGGGTGACTAATAATAACATTAAAACATTTGAAACTGCCTAAAAAGAAGAAACTAGAACTCTACCATACCCTCACCATGTACAGGAGAATATGTAACATCTCACACACCCTCGCCATGCACAGGTGGATGTGTGACATCTCACACACCCTCGCCATGCACAGGTGGATGTGTGACATCTCACACACCCTCACCATGCACAGGCAGACATGCAGCATTCCGCACACCCTCGCCAGGCACAGGCGGACATGCAGCATCCCGCACACCCTCAGCATGCACAGGTGGACATGCAGCATCCTGCACACCCTCGCCAGGCACAGGCGGACATGCAGCATCCGCACACCCTCGCCAGGCACAGGTGGACATGTAGCATCCCGCACACCCTCGCCATGCACAGGTGGACATGCAGCATCCCACACACCCTCGCCAGGCACAGGTGGACATGCAGCATCCCGCACACCCTCACCATGCACAGGTGGACATACAGCATCCTGCACACCCTCACCATGCACAGGCAGACATGCAGCATCCCACACACCCTCGCCAGGCACGGGTGGATGTGTGACATCTCGCACACCCTCACCAGGCACTGGTGGACATGCAGTATCCTGCACACCCTAGCCATGCACAGGTGGACATGCAGCACCCCGCACACCCTCACCATGCACAGGTGGACATGCAGCATCCTGCACACCCTCACCATGCACAGGCGGACATGCAGCATCCCACACACCCTCGCCAGGCACGGGTGGATGTGTGACATCTCGCACACCCTCACCAGGCACTGGTGGATATGCAGTATCCCGCACACCCTCACCATGCACAGGCGGACATGTAGCCTCCTTTGTTTTACTCTGCACAGATGGAGATGCAGCATCCTTGTTCCTCCAGGGGTCTTCTTTCAGTGCTGGTTTCATTATTTCTTATTTCATCTGGAATGAAAACTGGACATAGGAGTCAAATAAAAAACTAGACTTTGAATTTACAGTGTTCATATGTTTAAGGTTTATATTGACCACTGATACAAGGACTTAATTGAAGGTTGATCAGTTCTACTTCTGTGCTTGGTCCCCAGGTCTGTGACATTTTGTTGATTGAGATTTCCCTCAGGACATTCAGTCCACCTTGTAATTGCATATAATAATGACAAATGTGATCCCCGGAAACTTACATTCTTTTTTTTCTGTCTTTTTGAGACAGGGTCTTCCTGTAGCCCCAGCTGGCCTGGAACTCACTCTGCAGACCAGGCTGGCCTTGAACTCACAAAATCTGCCTGTGTCTGCCTCCCAAGTGCTAGGATTAAAGGCATGCACCACCACTCCAAGCTTAGGAAACTTACATTCTTATGAGGAAGGAGAAGATCTGACCAAAGCAATAAATTATTGTAGTTCCATCCACCCAGATAGCGAACTTCAGAACCTTTCTATATTTAACAATGACAAGTCTTGATATGAGAAAGTACTTCCATCTTTTAGAACTTCCTATTTTTAAGAATATTTGTCAGCAAACTTTTATTGAATTTCCATTTGGTGCATGACATTTTACTAAAATTGTTCTTGTTAAGAATATCTTTGTCAGGCGTGGTGGTGCATGCCTTTAATCCTAGCACTTGGGAGGCAGAGGCAGGTAGATCTTTGTGAGTTCAAGGCCAGCCTGGTCTACAGAGCGAATTCCAGGACAGCTGGAGCTACAGGGAGACCCTGTCTAAAAAAAAAAAAAAAAAAAAAAAAAAGAATATCTTTGCCTTTCATTTGTTAAATCTAACGGTACCTTTCTATCTGCATGTTAATTTCCCTCTCTGCTACATATGATACTTGGTCACCATCATCTTTGTCCTCCTTGGCTTCAGGATACCTCCCTTCATGATGGCTTTCCTACCTCCCTGGCCATCCTCCATCTTCGTGGGTTTTTTTGTACCTCTTTTGTGACTTCTAAGCACAGACCTTAGCACCTGCTTTCCACACTCTACTGCTTCTCAGATTATGTAATGACAACCCCCAAACCTCCATCTCAGGCTCAGTGCTCAAAGTGTCCACATGAATGTTTATAGGGACCAGAAATGTAAGGTGCTCTGAAGTATAAGCTGTACCTCTTTGACTATTTGTGTGCCTTACTCTCTATTTCCAGTCTAAGTGATGGTATACTTATATAAACAAAAATTCATAATATTTTTCTTAACTTCTGCTTATGTTTCATTCTTTGTGTTTAACCAGTCATATTTTGATATTTTTATTCCTTAATACATCTCGAAACAATCTATTCCTGTCTTTTTATCACTATCAAATCACTAATGGTTTAATTTATAAATTTATGTTAGCAAATGGCTATATTTCTCAAACTGTTACTCAGAGCATTAGCTCTATAAGATGTTTAATTGTGTTCTATAAAAAACCACCAAGGTAGGCTTGGCGTGGTGGTGAACGCCTTTAATCCTAGCACTTGGGAGGCAGAGGCAGGCGGATCTTTGTGAGTTCAAGGCCAGCCTGTCTGCAGAGTGAGGTCCAGGACAGCTGGGGCTACAGGGAGACCCTGTCTCGAAAAGACCAAAAAAAAACCCCAAAAGACAACAACAAAAACAAACAAACCACCAAGGTTCAGGGGCTCCACATGCACCGGCAGTGCTGTATGCCATCATTCCTGCTTTAGCATTCCACATGGAACACCATGTAGTAAGCTGCCCACTCTACTCAGCCTTCCAGGAGCCTCTCACCACTTTTGGGGCGTCTTTGTATCCATTGCATGGGGCATCCTTGTAGATTTAAGATAAAGAAGAAACTCAAATTTCTAAACATGTGGAATCTGTTTTCGAGTTGACTCTTTACTCCCTAGCTTTCTGGATTTGTTTGAGACAAGAGTATTTATTTGTTGATGCTTTTGAGCAAGGTCTACTTGAATTAGTCATCGTTACTGCCCTAGAGAGCCAGCTACTGAATGAAACATTTCGAGCTTTAAAAGTGAGGCTGAGTGAGTGATCACTCATAGGGTTTTACTGAAGTTTGGAGTGAGAAGTCAGACTTGTAGCAGTGCTCAGGGTTTGCAGGTAACTGGTTTTATCATTAGTGGTTTAAATGGACAAGGGATGCACACCCCTTTCCTTTTCTAGGTGATAAAGGTGATGCCTTATTGTGAGTCAAGACTCAGTTTTGAGTGAGATGTACCTGGCAGCTTGTGCATAGGTATTTCCTTTCATATTGATTGGGCTTCATGAATCCTCTTGGTACAATTACACCCAAAGTACTTGAAATATAGAATGAATTATAGTTCATTTTAAAAACTTTATTTTGGAGAATTTCATACATGAATATTATATTTGCATTATTACCAGGCCTCCCAGTCCCCCTTCAACTTTTTCCATGTCCCCCCTCAATTTCTTGTCCTCTTTATTATTGTTTCATATGTGTATGTGTGTGCACATATATGTGCATATATATATATATATATATATATATATATATTGCACTGAGTCCACTTATTGGCACTCATATGTACCTGTGTGTTTAGGGCTTCCCACCTAGGATTAGATAACCTTCTCAAGAAGCTAGTCCCTGGAGAAAACAAATTCTCCCTTCCTCAGAATCCATTGATTGCTTGTAACTCTTCATCTTGAGGTGGGACCCCCTTGACATTTCCCCATCTACTTTGGCATGTCAACTGGTTTCATCATTATGCAGATCTTGTCAGACTACCATACTGTGAAGATTTCACTGGGGCAGCTTCCCTATCATGTCTAATGAGCAGCAGGTATATTGTCCCTCTGGCTCTTATATTCTTTCTGCTCACTCTTCCATGATATTCTCTGAGCTTAAGGTATAGGTTGCATTGTAGGTGTGTCACTTAGGGCTGGCCATCTCACAGACACTTATTCTCTGCATTTGACCAGTTGTGGAATTCTGTAATAGTCTCCATCTGTTGCAAAAAAGAAGCTTCTTTGATTAGTAGTGAGAGGCACACTTGTATCTAAATTTTTATTTATTTATTTATTTAATTTATTTATTTATTATTTTATGCACATGAGTGTTTTTCCTGCTTGTATGTAAGTGTACTAGTGTCATGGAATGCTCACAGAAGCTGGAATAGGACATCTGATCTCTTGGAACATATGGCTATTAGCCACCACATGGGTGCTAGGAACCAACCCCAAACTGAACTCAAGAGTAATGAGTGCTGTAACTGCTGAGCCATCTCATCTCTCCAGCCCCTTTAATAGTAGTTTTTAAGTGCTACAGCCCTGCTTAGGCTGCAGCCAGCAGGAATGGGAGGACTCACTGTTTATATAGTTGAGGCCATTACCTTTTGAGTTCACCACATTTCTCAACTGATTGTCACAGTTTGTATTAGTCCATTCAGATTGCTATAACACATTACCATGCACCAAATGGCTTATAAGCAACAGAAGTTTACTGTGTAAAATTTTGGAGTCTGAGATCAAAGATCTGGTGAGAGCTTTCATCCGAGTTGTTCTCTTCCTGCATTGTGTTCTTACATGGCAGAAAGGAGGCTGGAGCTTCCTGGGACCCCTTTTACAATGACACTGACCATTCTGAAGAGTTCTAAAACCTTCCTCCTACTTTCATCACATTAGGAGCTAGGATTTTGACACATGGATTTTTCTTTTTCTTTTTTTTTTTTTTTTTTTTTTGAGACAGTTTCTCATATAGCCCAGGCTTGCCTCAAACTTGCTGTGTAGCTGAGGATAGATAACCTTGAACTTCTCATTCCCCTACCTCTACTTCCTAAGTTCTGGGATTACATGTGTGCACTACCACACCCAGCTCAACACATAGATTTTGAGAGGATGCAAAACATTTAGTGTATGGCGTAGGTCCGCTGGGACCACATGACTGTCCTTCCAGGTTTTGGTAACTTCATCCTCTTGCCCTTTGAGACTTGTAGATGCTGACAGCCCCGTGTTTCTAGATCCCAGGATGCTTTACTCTCCCAGGTGATGTTGCCTGTTGCCCTTCCTGAAGATGCTCGTAATCATTGCCTACTGTCAGCATCAGGCAGAGGTTGCTGTCCATTATCTCTGAGCTCAGTAGTTGTGTACTTACCTATTATCTTTCTCTTAGATCCAAGAGTTGAAGATTGGCTCCTCATGTCATCACCTCTGCCACAAACCATCATCCTGGGACTCTATGTCTATTTTGTTACATCTTTGGGACCAAAGCTCATGGAGAATCGAAAGCCTTTTGAACTCAAGAAAGCGATGATAACATACAATTTTTTCATAGTACTGTTTTCTGTGTATATGTGTTATGAGGCAAGTGTTTTCATATTCCTAATGGGAAATTTTTGCCCGTCTTTGTGTTTGTATGTCTTAATGTTGTTGTTATTCTAATGAGTCTAGGGTACCCCTTTTGAGAATCAAGGAATTTTAGAAACTAAATTTAGTAGATCAGGTATTCATGAGAAAAATATCAAAATTGTTCTGTTTAGACCAAATAATAAACTCAAGGCTCTCAGGATAGTCTCTGTCATGGACAGTGAGAAGGTAGTGTTTAGCTCAGAGATACCCACATATGTGATCTTCTTAGCACATAGTTGACTGAATCCATAAATGTTAGTTTTGAGAAAATCATACTCAGAGAAATTAAATAACCAATTCAGAGTAACAGCTGGTAAGTGGAGGACTGGTACAGGGTGGAGGCAGGTCCAGCTGACTCCTGTCTTTGTAGTGAGTTATCACCATCCTGGTGGGATCTTCTGGTTACTCCATGCTCTGATGAGCTACACAGTGAACTGTTTAGGTTTGGTTTCACAAATGCAAAAAAAAAAAAGGCAAAAGAGAATATAGGCTCACATAGTCATAGGTGATTGAGCCTGTCTTCTTGTTATTAAGAGAAATAGGAATTTTCCAGAGCACAGAGCAGATCCTTGGATTTGCTCGCTGCCCTCTGCTCTTCACACGTCTCAGCCCCCCTCACATCCCTGCTTCTCTACAACTCTGCCTGGCTTCCTCCACCTGTTTATTTTCCTTATAGCATTCCTTGTGTTTACTCATACCTGGAGTCTAAGAGGACACACTGGGCCTCTGACATCAACCTGATTCCAGCTATAAATGGCCTGATCAACTCACACAAAAATCTCTTCTGCTGTCACTCCTCACAGGCTTCTCTCCAGTCTGGCTTCGCTTTGTCACTTGCTACATTCTTTATTCCTAAAATGAACTCAGAGGACAATCTTCTGCCCTTTCTAGGGTAGGAGCACCCGAGAGAGAAAGAATACCACCACCAGGAACAGAGCAAATGAAGGCTGAGAGAGAGAGAGAGAGAGAGAGAGAGAGAGAGAGAGAGAGAGAGAGAGAGAGAGAGAGAGAAAACAAACTTTCCAGAATAGAGTTAAAGCCACACTTGGAAGCTAGGAACCCAGGGCCACCTGCTTGAATGCATTATGTGTTAATTTATCTAGGTCTCTGTTCTCTCATGTCATAAAGCCAGGATTGAGTCAGTTTATCTCTCTTTTTTCCCAGAATGCTCTGGTGTTCGCATGCTCTGTCTAACAGTCTCATTGATGATGATGTTCCTCAAATAGATTTCTCAGGCTTGGAAAGAATCCAGTTATAACCAGTCAGTTTTGATTCCTGCTTTATTAGTTACAGTTTAGAAGGGATGAAAATATCTATTGTAAAATAAGTATTGATAGTTTCTGTCTTCCATTCATCCTTGAGTTATAGATTCAACTATAGTTATAGGCTCATTACATGCCAAATATAAAGTATAAGGTTTTTTTTTTCTTTACTATCCTAGAATAGATATAGCTATTGAGACCTCCACAGGTGATTGGTAAGTTCTTAAATTTACTATCAGGGAAATGTCAAGGATCCATCCTGTTTGAACATTGACTTTTAATAACCACGTACGTCCTGGGCATAGCTTATGGTGTGGAGCAGTTTTGTTAGGCATACAGAATAAACACCTGAAGGTAAGTTCATCTAAAAATGAGTGAGGTGGAAGAGATGCATGCCAGACTGAAGAAACTCAGGTGTCTTCTCATGATTGTTTGAATGTGCTAGACACTTGGCATTCGCCACACAGTATAAAGTGGGAGCAGGTGAAACCCACAGAAGGCCAAGCCTTACAGCCTCTCTTGTTCAATAAAGCATTCATTTGTGGTAGGGTAAGGTAGAGAGTTAGTCATCCTGTTTAAGTAAATAGCTCTTGGGTTTAGAGTATTATTTACACAGTTGAAATGAGCCTAAGAATATTAGAAAATGGCATTGCTCACCGACTAGAAGATTTTGTGAAACAGGATTAGCTATTTCTGTCACATTCCTTTGTTACTTTGAGAAGATCTGTCAACATTTTTGTAAGGGATTTTTCTCAACTATGTCAGTATATATTTTGTGATATTTGAGTCCTAATTTTTAAGAGCTCACAATTTGCCCAGAGGTTACTCAAATTGGGAGCAAGTTCTTTCCATTTTTTTCTTCTTTTTCTTCTTTTTTTTTTTTTTTTTTTTTTTGGCTCAAAGATGTCATCTTGGTTGAATGTGGTGGCTGAAACCCATAATCCCACACTCAGGACTAATAGAAAGAACAAACTTAAGTGGGCACAGAGCCTGGGGTCAGCAGGGCCTGTCTCAGGAAACAAACACACCTAAAAAAAATGCAGATATAGCATTGAAATGTTTGTTTTTAGAATTTAATCTACCATTATATTTTAGATTGTTTTTTATTAGCTAGTCCGCCCCATCGCCCTTTCCCCTATTTTTCTTTACTTTTTATTATTTTATGTGTATGAATGCATGTATGTAAGTGCACCCATATTGTGCAATGCCCATGGAGGTCAGATCTCCTGGAACTGGAGTTGATGGGTTGTTAGCTGCTATGTGGGTGCTGATATTCAAATCTGGGCCCTCTATAAGAGCACTTAATACTCATAACTGCTGAGCTATCTCTCCAGCCCCTTAAAATATTGGCAGAAAATGGCATAAACTTTATATTGAGAGAGAAGACACTCCAGGTCAGATACTGACATATGACAGAATAAGAAGTGGCAGTTGGCAGAGAAATTGTTGGTGGTGCTCCATATCAGCCCAGCCGTTTCCTATTTGCATTCATCAAAGCAGTGGGCTTTCATTTGTAGCCACTGCTTTTAAAAAGAGCTTCCTATCATCAACCCAAAAGAATGTCAATATAATATCTGAATTACAATTCAGACTTTTCAACAAAAGGCTTTTTCTTCTTACCACCAATGGAAGGTCACTCTTTGTGGGTGTGTTGGAATTATGGTCTGGCTGGATGTACTCTGGTAACAAGAGCATTTTCTCTTTCACTTGGAGCCATGTGAAATTCAAATGTACAACTGATATACAAGATCCTCACTCGTCCACATGTCACCTCTTTTTTTTTTTTTTTTTTTTTTTTTTTGTTTTTTATGTTTTTTTGGTGTTTTTGAGACAGGGTCCTCCTGTAGCCCCAGCTGTCCTGGCTCCCTATGTAGATCGGGCTGGCCTTGAACTCACAGAGATCCGCCTACCTCTGCCTCCCGAGTGCTGGGATTAAAGGCATGCACCACCACACCTGGCTAGTCTTTATCTTAAAGGAGGAAAGAGTAACAGGAGACATTGCCATTACATTCTGCACTTACCAGCCAAGGGCAGAAAAAGTCAGTTGCCCCAGCTGCTTTGTTGGTACATGGAAGAATTTTTGCTTGCTTATTTACTTATTAGTTGGAAAGGTTTGCAATGTTCAGAAAACTGGTTTGGAGCTAGGCATTCCCTTTAAAAGTACCTGAACACGCGTGCAGTGTACATAAGATAATTATTTCACTAAAAAGAAAAAAAAAAAAGAAAAGAAAAAGGATAACTATTTCACAATATTTACTAATTAAGCAAAATACTCCCAGGGTGTTGTTCTATACTATTTTTAGAGGAATTGTCCTCCAAAATGGATAAATTAGTCAGAATGAAGTTTCTAGAAACAATATATGTGCTTTTAGGTCTTGAAAATGCTTCTGCCGCTTTTCCCTGAAGTGTGTTGACTCTGTCGAGGTTCTCTGCCTCCAGGTGCTGCCTGCTTACTCAGCTGGCCCCGCAATGAGGTGCGGTTGGTCAAAACTGCCTTTGTTGTAGCTGTCAGCAAGTGCTTCCTTCTTTAATATGCCTGTTTCTCTTCCAGTTTGTGATGTCTGGCTGGGGGACAGGTTATTCATTTCGATGTGACATTGTTGATTATTCTCACTCACCAAGAGCAATGAGGGTAAGTTTCTTTTTGGAAAAACCTGTAATTCAAAAATCAGGAAAAACGTTTTGAACTCTGTTTATGATATTGGATATTCATTCAGAATGTGTGAATGAGCCAATTATCAGTTTATATCTGTTGGGAGAGAAAGGTAAAAATTATAAGAATCAAAGTCAGGTGTACAGTTTATAAAATGAAAGATTGTGCTTTTTAAATTTTTCTTGGCATTTCTGAAAAAAAAAAAAGAAAAATAGAATTTCCGAAAGATCTAGCAATTCTGCTTTTGGCTGTATTCCTAAAGAGTTGAAGTCAGAAACGTAAAGTTTCATTTGTACACTCCATGATCACTGCACCACTATTTGTAATGGCCAAAATCTAGAAGCAACACAAGTCCATATGGATGATAAAGGGTTAAATAAAATGTGTGCGTGTGGGTGTGTCAAATACTATTCAGCTTGTAAAAGGGGGGAAATTCTTATGCTCCAAATTGGATGAATCTTGAGAACATTGTGCTAACTGGTATATTCCAGTCACAAAAGGACAAATACTGCATGATTCAGCTTACACGAGGAATGTAGCATAATAGAGAGTGCCTAGAGACAGAAGGTGGCTGGTGGCTGGGGCAGGAAGGAAGAAGGAAATGGGAAGTCATCTTTGATGGGTGTAGAGTTTCCGTTTTGCAAGGTGAGAGAGTTCTATTGAGGGATGCAGTGATGGCTGTGGGGGAATGCCAGGGAAGTTAATGCATAGAATTGTACATTAAATAATTGGTTAGGATGATAAATTTTGTTATGCTTTTTTGTTTTTTACCAATTTTTATAAAGTAAACTTCTTTATCCATATAAAATATAAAACAAATTCTTATCTGTGTCTATTTCCACAGATGGTACACACCTGCTGGCTTTATTACTTCTCCAAATTTATTGAGCTGTTAGACACTGTGAGTATGTGGTCACCACATTTAGTAAATGTTTGATATTTCACTGAACACAATAAACTGCTACAGTGTAGTTCTCTTTAACTTCAGTTATCTCTCCTCCTCAGTCCAACCTACTGTTATCTCTTTTACCTTTAATTATCTGTGATTTTAGAAACCAGACAGAATAAGCTTACTCTCCAATATTTCACAAATTCTAAATGCTTTTAAAAATATGTAGATAATACCTGAGGAAGATAAACAGGTAACTACCAGTTATACTATAAAACTGTCCATCTTTATGTACATGATGACAGTTCTTTTATGAAGGAAGTTTTCCAAGCAACGAGTGGAGACCATGTTACCACTGGCTCCTGATACCAAAGCATTCTATCAGCCATAGTCCTTTAAGAAGCTGAGTGGTTCAGAATTCACTTATACTAGGATGTGATATTATCCAGGGGATGCCAGTCATTTGAAGAAACAGAAATGATCTGCAGCTGCTGCTCTGAACCTCTGCTTGCTCTAGCTCTCCCTCCTTCAGGCTCTGGTGAGAGTCAACTCTGGTCTTCAATTACTGGGCCTAAAAGAAACAGGTGCCAGAGATTAATTAATGTGCCATGAAAGCAGAAACAGACAGCCTTAGTTTCCAGGGGAGCACAGGAAAGCTGTTCTGGTTTGGAGGCCCACCAATGTGTTTCTCTGGAACATACAGCATCATGCTTCCTGTAGAATCTGAGACCCTCTTCTGACCTCCGCGGCATTGCACGACACGGGTGCACAAACCTGCATGCAGACAGTACATTGATACACATACCGAAATAAAAAAAAAAAAAAAAAGAAAATGTCAACAC
>VZQC01004831.1:2807502-2818802 GCA_009823505.1 Rhizomys pruinosus
CGCCTGGCAGGAATTCACTTTTCTACTCAGTTCCCAGGGATTGCTAATGGTGCTTACTCAGGAAGCACAGGTTGAGAAGCTTCTTGCTTTTATAGTGCAGTAGAATTAATTGCATTAGGAAGAACAAATAAATGTAAGCCCTGTCTTTTATGATTTGGTGCATGGTCTTTAGACCATGCATGGGTATTTAAAAATGTTCTTTTTTTTTTTTTCTCCCTTTAGTCCCAGCTGGCCTGGAGCTTGCTCTGTAGACCAGGCTGGCCTTGAACTCACAGAGATCCGCCTGTCTGTGCCTCCCAAGTGCTGGGATTAAAGGCATGTATGCCCTACCACACTGAGCACTAAAGACAGTTCTTAGCCACCATGTGGGTGCTGGGAATCAAACCTGGTCCTCTGCAAGAGCAGTCAGTGCTCTTAACCACTGAACCATCTCTCCAGCCCTCTTTCATATTATAATATGTAGTCAGGGTTGGAAACCATTGATCTCCAGAATCCTCAGGGGGAAAAAATGGAAATGAGCAGTGAAGTGACTTACCTGTGGAAATGCTGCCAAGAACACTAGGACCCCTACTGTTAGTTTATGGCTTTTTCTGTTGCACCAGACCATGTTCTTCTATGTGCATAAATAAGCAAATGTGTTTGGCTTCATTGACTGCTTTGCATGTTCTCAGTAGCAACTTCCAGAAGGAGATCATTTCTGCCTGTGTCCTTCCCTTAAGGATGACAATCCCCAAGCGTTCCTGTTACTGTACTACTTTGTGTTATTCTGTCCTGAATTTGAAAGTCTAACTTTGCTGCTGTGACTTTTTTTCTGTAGAACATTCTCTGACCATCCTTCCCACCCCAGTTTAGCTTGTTTATCCAGCTACAAGGCACTGGGCATGTGCGATCTCAGAGTGCCTTCCTGCCTGTCTCATTTTTCTTATGCAGCTTTGCTTTCTTTTCCATTGTATTTTTCAAATTACCCCTTCAAGATTTTTCCCATTTCTTTCTTTTAATAATAAATTCTGAGTCTGATTTTTTTTGCAAGTCTACTTTCAGTTTGCCTAATACTTTATCCAAATTGAATGTATTTCTTAGCAGTTCAGGACGAAATATTTTAGTCCTAAGAATTATGTACGTTAGGCTGTCAAAGTTCAAGGTCTAATGAAATTAAAAATAGCATTTCTTTCAATAATTTTTTCTCTCAAGTTTTCATTTCTTATGCTCAATTTTTAAATCTGTGTAAAACTTCTCACCTTCTTATTGGTTCTGTCATGATTACCTATCATACCCAAGTTCCTTCATGCTGGGTAGCTTTGGAGCTGACTATTTGGGAATCAGCTTCTTCTATCCGCATCTTATCTTGTAAAGCGGCTGTTCAAAGCAAATTATGATGTGAAATAGTTTGCTCTTTGCCAGTGTTTTTGTAACACTCAGTAAATTATTGCATGATTTTTATGAACTTGATTTTCTTTAAATTATTTCAGATCTTTTTTGTTCTGCGTAAGAAAAATAGCCAAGTGACTTTCCTCCATGTCTTCCATCATACAATCATGCCATGGACCTGGTGGTTTGGAGTCAAATTTGCAGCAGGTAGAAAAGGGAGAACTGGGATCATGTGATATACAAATTATAACATATCTGTGCACTACAAATACACACCCTGTCCTTAAATGTAATTTATAAGAAATTTTAAAAACTCAAAGAGTCACTTTGCTTAAATTTCTGACTTTCAAATCATGACTTGAAACACAAACATAGGACTGTTAGGTTCCCCACCCTAACTCCAGATACAAATGAGTTTTCAGCAAGGCATTCTATATGTATTCTTTAGTTTCATTTAGATTTTACTGTTTTCCCATAGGGTTCTATTGCATGCCTTCAATTAAATAAATAGTAAATAAAAAGTAAAAGCCTTGGCTTCATAGATATCTAGCTAGATAATATTCCTTGTCTGTTCCTCAGAAGGCATAACAGTATCTCAGGTTCTTTGTCTTCAGATTCCTATTACCTGACATATACCCTGTCTTAGTTCATTTTGTGTTGCTCTATAGAATGCCAGAGGCTAGTTAGTTTACAAAGAAAAGAGATCTGTTTAGATTTATGGTTTTGGAGTCTGAAAGTCCAGGATCAGGGATCATCATCTATTTGGCTTCTGGTAAAGGCCTAGCAGTGTAATATTATGGTTGATACTATCATAGCAGGAGATGGGGGGTGGAAAGGGGTGATAGAGGGGTGGTAAGAGAGGAAGCAAGAGACTAGGGAAATTCTTGACCTACTCCTTTATAGCAACCTTGTCTGGAGAAAACCAAGCCACTCCCGCAAAATCTATCCCTTTCCAAGCTGTGAGACCAGACCATCTCAGCTCTTTCAGCAGAGTCACTGTGTCCTAATCACCTCCCACTAGGTCCACCTCTTAAGGGCCCCACACCTTTCAGTCCACTTACATTGGAGACAAAGCTTCAGCATATGAATTTTTGTGAACAAAGCACATCTAAGCTGTGGCACACACAAGTCCCAACAACTCTAAAGATGCATCAGATCAGTTTCTCAACTTTCCAAGCTATTATTCTACAGTATGAAGCGATGTTTTGCTGGTATTTTCAGGGCAAAGATAGTTTAAATCAAAATCTTAACTAACAGTGTATGTTTCATTGTAGTTTTATATTTCTTAACACCTAGAATTGGAAAAGTGGACAATAATTTTATTCTATTATAAAGTTTTCAATAAGTATATCTTTAAGCATATATTCCTAGATGACCAAACTTTGGATGGAGGAATTTTTCTTTCTACTTTCTTAAATTTAAGAGATCCAAGTACTCCCATAGCTTACATTAAGCAATACATTTCTGTGAATGCCTTGGATCAGGTATTCTGGCTTTGTTAGACTATAGGAAAAGAGGAACCACAGTTGATAAACTCTTTCCAAGATTGTGTGTGCATGCGTGTGTGTGTGTGTGTGTGTGTGTGTGTGTGTATGTGTATGTGTATGCATGCATGTTGGGGAAGGGCAGAATCTGCCTGTCTCAGAGCATGGGAGGACATGGACAGGCTAGTGGCAAGAAGGGGATGTTAGACACTACAAGACCAGGTGGGCAGAGAGCTGTGTGTTAAGGGTTGTTTTTACCAGGGCTTGTGGGTATGAGAGTTCCCCAATATATCTACCCTACGTTGACATTTATCTGTTAAAGAATTTTTAAAGTAAATGTAAATACTTTTTCTTATGACATATATTATTGTAAAAACCTAAGTCATATTACAGAATGGTCGGTTGTGTCCCTCTTGTAAATCAGAGATACTTACTTTGTGGCTATTGAATACCACAGTATTTAATCATCATTATTTTAACTCCTCTGAACTTGGAATTTTTGTTTTCTCTCACATGTGTATTACTTCTCTTAAATGATATACATTGATGCCTTATGCTTATAAAAAAAAACTAGAAAAGGCTTAAATACAAATAGAGTGGTTATGATTTCCTATGTGTTTAAAGTCATGAACTGAAAATGATTCTGAGAGGCATTTAGGAAAACTTTTCCACCTAACCAGCTTGACTTCTAATTATCAGAAAAAGATGATTATTGTATTTTTTAAGATGATAGTACAGGTCCTTGAATTTATTTATTCTACTTTCTTTCATGAGACCAGAATGCAGTTGGGCTTCCATATCTTGGGCTATGTGTCCATGGATTCAACCAACCATAGATCAAAAACAAGAAAGAAAAATTGCATCTGTGCTAACACATGTCCCAACATTTTCCTTGTCATTATGTCCTAGGCAATCTAGTATAGAGCTATTTACATAACATTTTTATTTGATATTATAAAGTGTGTGGGCGTGTGTATAGAGGCTATATGCAAATAATCTGTCATTTTCTGTAAGGGACTTTGAATATCCACAAACTTTACTATCAATAGGTATGGGGGTACAGTGAGTGCCACATTACAGCATCACCCGAACAAAAAACACCCTGACACTTAGCATCCATTTAAATCCAGATTGAGGCTCAAACTGTTTTGGGAGTTTGTTTCTTCAGATTCCTCCTAGTACTATGTTCCTGAACCAACCAAGGTTTTGCTCTCAGTTCTTTAGAACTGTGCCTTCAGCATGAAATGGGGAAGGAAAAGTGGAACCTTCTTATTGGGGACTTTCCCTTTCTGACCTCTACTCACCTAGAACAGCACACATAACCACAAACAGATGTCATCTAATTAGACTGATGTCTTTCTAATCATACCTGTTGTTTGTAACACAAATGAGATAATCAGTTGCTTTCAGTGAATCTCTTTGCAGCATTTGATATTTTCACAATGTATACACATTATTATGAGTCAAAAGTAAGGAAGGGTTTATTTAGGTTATAAGGATTAAGCTTGTTTACAGTATAAACTCTGAGAAATAAATAGGAATAAAGAAGACATTGGAAAGCAGTACTCCAAAATGTACAAGTTATTTGGAAATAATTAAAACAAAAACCATTTTCCCTCTGCTTCCCATCTGTGTTCTCCAGTTTTTCTGTATCGAATGTCTGGTTGTTCTATAATGAGGAACTTATATTATTTAAAGAATGGAGTGAGTGTTTTTCTCACATTTGTTTAAATCCATTTATGGTCTGGTTTCTATTCAGAAATAAGCTGTGCTTTAAAAAAAAATGCAGATTTAAACATAGGCTCTACCTCAGCTTTTCAATGTTACCATGTCTGTGGATGGCAATAATTTTATCATAGTGCCCTTAACCATACCTTAGTTTCCCTTTCCTTTACAAAATTTTCAAGGTAGAAAAGAATATTTTCTTGTCTCTGGTGTGTCTATGAGTTGGCAGTTCTGTTGGGTCTTACCAAAGAATGTTTTCTTGTCTCTGGCATGTCTATGAGTTGGCAGTCCTGTTGGGTCTTACCAAAGAATGTTTTCTTGTCTCTGGCATGTCTACGAGTTGGCAGTCCTGTTGGGTCTTACCAAAGAATGTTTTCTTGTCTCTGGTGTGTCTACGAGTTGGCAGTCCTGTTGGGTCTTACCTGTGGAGTGAGCGTACCTGCAGGCATGCCTATGGTTCTCCTGCTTCCTTTTCAGTCACAGACCCAGCAACAGGAACTGTTTCCAGAAATGTGGTTTGGCATGGGCTATGTTCCTAGAACAAGACTATCTGAACTGTTCTTTTTCAAAAACTGGAATACAGATCTCTATCTAGTGTTTCATTTCCTGTTGTTTCTTGTAACTTTTTCTGGAATAATAGCAATCCAGTTTTTCATTTGAATAAGATGAAAATATTTCTGTAGTAGGTTTTATATTAACTATGTAAATGCATCCTTTGAGAATGTGGAGAGTTATGGTAATTACCTAGGTGATTCCTTTATTTCCTCCAAAACAAATGGGTAAAATATGATGGTACTAATTGTAATTTTTTCTGAGGTGTTTGCTTCTTAGGCCCATTCTTGCAAAGAAAGCAATACTTGATTTGAAAAGCCATCCAATGAATAAACTAAAAAAAGCATTATTATAATGTGATTGTTATTAAAGTAACTTCTCAGAAAACAATGAGTAGAAAAATGAGCAAGTTAATTTCATTTGACAGCTTATTTTTCTCAATAACTCTTATTTAGCATTCTCAGCTCCATTCGTGTTTTGTTAATCCCAGTAAAAGGATCCTCCTTTTAGGAAATTTAAACAATGAAGGTAAAATAGAGGAAATGGACCCTAAAGTAATGAGAGAAAGCAGTACTTAGTGAGAGAAGCTCAACTACAGTCTCTTCTAAAAGCCGAGCTGTACTTCCTGTGTGTATGTATGTATGTTGTCACTGGACACAAATGAACTTGAGAGATCTTCCCTTATCCTCTTCTGAAGCAGACTGACCCCTGAGGTATTAGAAGTGGACAGCTACTCTATTTTTAAATTACCCTATAAAGAGATTTTTTTCCTATAATTCTAATTTATTCAGGTTTCTTTGAGGGGAGGAAGATCAATATGAATGTAAATAGTAAAAGAGGAGTAGGAAGTAGAAAGTATAACATAGCATGAAACATTGAGGAATATATAGCTAATTGTTCAAAGTATGGTATTTGAAGGGAAGACTTTACCAATAGTAGTATCTAGAAACATGTAGAATAATTATTTAAAAGTCACTGGTTTCTATGGGATGATGAGATGGCTCAGTAGGTAAAACTCCCAAACATTGTCCTCTGACCTCCACACTTGTATCATGCCATACCTGCATTTCCAGAGTCAGACTATGCACAATGTAGATTGCTCTAGATCATGTCTCATAGGAAAGAAACCCTACAGACAAGTTTGGAGTTGTTCCACCCCCCTTCACAAGCATCAGCTAAATGCCCTGCCATCCCTTCCACTGAGAACTGTTACACCTGTCACAGGAAAGAGACTCTAGAGGCAGGTTTGTAGTTTTGTTTTTTATGTTCCCCCTTCCACCATCAGCTAAACGCCCTGCCGACCACTGAGGACTGTTACAGCAGGAGGCAATTAAAATGATCTTTCCTTATATTCTTGTGTTCTTTTCATCTCTTATTAATTAAAAATGGTGAAATTAAAAGAGGAAAACCAAGATAGGAAAACACAATTAAATGAAAACAGTGAAAAAAAAGGGATGGTTTAGCAGTCAATAGATGTTTAATTTGGAAAAACAATAATTGATTAAAGCAAATGTAGCATAGCTCACTAATGGCAGACAGTGGTTTTCCTGCCAGAATTTTTGTGGTACGAAAAATAACTGATGCATCTTATTGAGAATGGAAAAATAAAACTGATTTCACACAGTGGCATTAAGTAATCTTTGTAGCTTTCTTCATGATAATCCAAATTGGAAGCAAACTAAATGTCTTTTGACAGGAGAATGGATAAATATTGATGCATTCATATGGCATAAAAACAACACATCAGGAAAAAAGAGTAATTATTAGTATGCACACCAACATGCAAGAAATTCAGATCCATGGGTTCACTGAAAGACAGGCACAAAAGAGTTTGTGCCGTGTGGTTCCATTTATGAGAAATGTAATAAAAGGCAAAATTATTAGCTGATGATTGATAAGAATTGAATAGAGGTTACCTTGGGGGTGTATATTAATGAAAGCGCACATGAGAGTCTAGAGGTACTGAGAATATTCTGTATCCTGATCTTGGAGATAGTTGTATGAACACAAAGGTTGTAGGTATTGAAAAATCTTAAGTTATACATTTAAGATTAGTGTACTTTATGTCTTTGTTAATGTTACCCTTCACTAAAATACATTTTGATTATTATTAAGTCATGTACCATGTGTGAGAAATAACTTAGTTTGTTAAAGTAAACCCAAATCATGGGACCATGATAACATAACAACTTGCTAATTTTGTAAGATTTCTGTCTTGTATTTTCCTCCATGTTTTATTGAACTCCCTTTACTTTGATGGTTACTCATAGAACTGATATTTCTTTATATATTTTCCTTCTTCTACTAAAATTCAAGAAATGGTTATACTAAAATCTTAAGACAAATGTGTCTATAATTTTAAGGAGCAAATGTCCCATTTTACAGTTACTTCTTTCTCTCAGGTGGTTTGGGGACGTTCCATGCTTTCTTAAATACAGCCGTGCATGTGGTCATGTACTCCTACTATGGACTGTGTGCACTGGGACCAGCCTACCAGAAGTATTTATGGTGGAAAAAATATTTGACATCTTTACAGCTGGTGAGTAATTCATATTCTTTAGATATGAAATGAAACCAGAGTCACTTGTCTTACTGTGAATTAGAATACTAAATAAGTCAAGAACAAAATCTGTCAGAGTAGAGGCACAGTGCCTGTCCCCAATGCTGTGCTCTCATTGTTTCTTTGTCATCTGAACTTTATCAGGAACTCTATTAAAAACAAAATATATTTGGTAGCTAAGTTTCAAACAACTAGGTCAGTGTCTCTATCTTATATACACTTACAAAAGATCTGTTTATGATCAAAATAATCTCAATTACATGCCTATAAATGAGCATAAAACTAAATTAGAGGTGAGAAACTCTATATTCTATCTCGAAATAGCATTGAGGGGGATGTAACTTTGAGGGATGATGAGTATTCCAGTGTGCTTACCTATTTAGTCCAAACTTTGATAGTGTATCTTTCCTTTAATACAAAATGTTTTGAGGATCAAAAATATACAACTATATGCATTACATAAGTTTGGATACTTCCCTCAAGTAAACAGTGTTCAACAGATTGGGGGAATTCTAGTTAGATCAAATAAAACCTCTTAAGAGAAAACAAAAAAAAATACAAATAAAACCTCCTAAGAATTAATCCTAAAATATATGGCTCATAATTTTCTAAAGAGCAACTGTAAGCATAAAATAACTTATTTTAATTTTATTACCTTCTATTAAAAGAATTCTGTCATTCTTTTGTTTCCTGAGTTGAAGTCTATGACAAGTTAGATATTGGATTCTGCCAGTGACATCAAGCAGAAAGTATGGATAAAGGTGTAGGTGACCTCTCCAGGAAGCTTTATTAAATTCTCACAACTTGCTAAATGAAATTTCTTACTTTTCTATAAAGTGTTCTCCAAGGCAAGAGGTTGATATTTAGTCTATAAGAATCCTCAATCAAGATCAGAGTATATTAGCAGGATAATGTATCTTAAATTTTTTTTTATTATTTATTTTTGTATGTGTATGAATGTATTGTTTGCATGCAGGTCTGTGCACCCGTGTCGTTGGCAACAATCTCAATGATTAATATAAAGGAGCAGTGAAATAAATAATTTATACTTTTTATCTTATACTTTGAAATACTGTGGGGTCATGAAAATTATTCTCCATTATTGCTTTCTTTAAAATATTTTCCTCATTGTGAAGTAATATGTGCTCATTGCAAAGAGATTAGAACACCTAATTAGACAGACAGAAAGAAAAATTGGCTGCTCAATGGAGAAGTGTTTACTTGGGTCACACAGCTGCTTACTCAGTACTATATAAATATGTACATACATATAATTCTACCATGCTGGGATGTAGTTTAATTTTGCTCTCATTCAACATTTTTCTTTATGCATATGTATGCCTTTTATAGAACTTGTGTTTGGTGCACACACAATCTTATATTAGTCCTTTCTCCATTTAACAAGTGCGAAATATTTTTAATGAAGTGATCCAGACATAGTGGTACATGCCTCTGGTCCCAGCACTTGGGAGGTGGGGGCAGGAGGAGTGGATTCTTGGTCATAATGACTTACATAGTGAGTTTCAGGCCAGCTGGTACGCCAGAAGGCCTGTGGTTTTCAAAAAAAAAAAAAGAAAAAAAAAAAAAAAAAAAACCAAACAAAAAATCCAGTAAAATGAAATATTTTTTTTTGCGTATAGAAAAGGTTTAGATACCTATTCATCACTATCCCAGGTGTATAGATGTGTGTATAGGATGTGGAGGGAAAGGGTTGCTTCATCTTTCCAAGGTTTTCATCCTTCCCTTGCAAATGAAGGGAATAACAGGGGCAGGAAAACATAAAACTTCACTAAGATGCTGAAATGAAAGTTGCTCATAATAATACAATTATAGGGCTGGAGAGATGGCCTAGCGGTTAAGAGCACTGACCGCTCTTACAGAGGACCCGGGTTCGATCCCCAGCACCCACATGGCGGCCGAGAACCATCTGAAACTCCAATTCCAGGAGAACTCCAGTTCCAGGGGAATCCGACACCCTCTTCTGACCTCCAAGGCATTGCACGACACGGGTGCACAAACTTGCATGCAGACAGTACATTCATACACATACAGAAATAAATACATTAAAAAAATAAAAATAAAAAATACAATTATATTAAGGAGCAATGTGAGGGCTGGAGAGATGGCTCAGTGGCTAAGAGAACTGATTGCTCTTGCAGAGGACCTTGGTCTGATTCCCAGCACCCACATGGCAGCCAACAACTGTTCATAACTCCAGTTCCAGGGGATATAGTGCCTTCTTGTAATCTCCTTGAGAACTGCATGACATAGGTGCACTTACACACATGCAGGCAATACACTCATATACATAGAATAAAAATAATAAATAAAGTAGCTGGGTGTGGTGGTGCACACCTTTCAGCCCAGTACTTGGGAGGCAGAGGCAGGCAGATCTCTGTGAGTTCAAGGCCAACCTGGTCTACATAGTGAGTTCCAGGCCAGCTGGGGATACAGGGAGACCCTGTCTCAAAAAGACAATAATAATAATAATAATAATAATAATAATAATAATAATAATGATGTTGTTATAAAAATTTAAAAAGAAACAATGTAATTTAACCATGGCTATACCCAGATAGTTTGTGGATGTTACTTCTTCATAGAGATTTATTTTCCTAAAACTTTCCCAGAACATACTGAGTTTTATTCAGGTATAAGAAAAAATCACCAGGGACTGGAGAGATGGCTCAGCAGATAAGAGCATTGATTGCTCTTGCGGAGGACCTGGGCTTGGTTCCTGTAACTCCATTTCCAGGGGATACAGCACTCTCTTCTGTCCTCTGTGGGCACTGCACAACTTGGATGCATTTACATACATTCAGGCAAAACTCTCATACACATAAAATAAAAATAAATATTTGAAGAACACCAGTGGTGCCCACAAGATGGCTCAGTGGGTGAAGGCATTTTCCACCAAGCTGGATGACCTGGGCTCAATTCCTTAGATCCACATTGTGGAAGAGGAGAACCAATCTCTGACCTCCATAGGCATACCATTGTGCCCCACACTAAAAATAAGCAAATATCAAAAAAGATACCCCCCCAATCCAGACATTAGCATAGAGCCTTCTTATTCTGAATATATATTCTTCCACCCCACAGAGCCTTTAAGCATCTATGAGAGGCCAACAGGTTCCCTGTCTTTCCTTGCTCCTATGTGGCAGCTGGGACTTTTTTTTTTTCCTTTCTTTTTCTCTTGGAGGTAAAATCTCACTTATCCAGGCATGGTGGTACATGCCTTTAATGCCAGCAGAGGCAGAGGCAAGCAGATATCTCTGAGTTCAAGGCCTACATGGTTTACTTAGTGAGTTCCAGACTAGCTGGGGATATAGGGAAGCCCTGACTCAAAAAGACTGAAGGGAAGGGAAGGGAAGGGGAAGGGGAAGGGGAAGAGTAAGGGGAAGGGGAAGAGGAAGGGTAAGGGGAGGAAGGAAGGGGAAGAGGAAGGAAAGGGAAGGAAGGAAGGAAAGGGAAGGAAGGAAGGAAAGGGAAAGAAGGAAGGAAAGGAAAGGAAGGAAGGAAAGGAAAGGAAAGGAAAGGAAAGGAAAGGAAAGGAAGGAAAGGAAAGGAAGGAAAGGAAAGGAAAGGAAGGAAAGGAAAGGAAAGGAAAG
>VZQC01004831.1:2819268-2906224 GCA_009823505.1 Rhizomys pruinosus
GAGAAGGAAAGGAAGGAAAGGCGAAGGAAGGATAAGGGAAGGAAAGGGAGAAGAAGGGAATGGAAAGGAAGGAAGGAAGGAAGGAGGAAGGAAGGAAGGAAGGGAAAGAGAAGGAAGGAAGGAAGGGAAAGGAAAGGGAGGAAGGAAAGTAAAGGGAGGAAGGAAGGAAAAGGGAATGAAGGAAGCGAAGGAAGGGGAGAAGGAAGAAGGGAAGAAGGAGAAGGAGGGAGGGAAGGGAGGATGAGCGGGAGGGAAGGATGGGAAGGCAAGGAGGGAGGGAAGGAAGGGAAGGGAAGGTAAGGGAAGGGAGAAGGAATGGAAGGAAGGAAGAAGCTGAGGAAGAAGGAGGGAAGGGAAGGAAGGGAAGGGAAGGAAGGGAAGGGAAGGGAAGGAAGGGAAGGGAAGGGAAGGAAGGGAAGGGAAGGGAAGGAAGGGAAGGGAAGGAAGGGAAGGGAAGGAAGAAAGAAAGGAAGAAAGAAAAAGAAAGGAGGGAGGGAGGGGGGGAAGGAAGGAAGGAAGGAAGGAAGGAAGGAAGGAAGGAAGGACAGTTTAAACTCATGAGCTTAAATGATCCTTCCACCTCATTCTTTCAGGTACCTGAGATAACAAGTACGTCCCATCATGCCCAGCTCCTTTCTGGGACCATTTTTATCTTTTATCTATGATGGTGAAGGACACATGGCGAATAGGCCAGGCTCTAACTGGAATGTTCTTGCACAGTGATCCCATGTACATTTCATTGGACCCAGGGGCTCACATCCTTGCAATGTCCACAGAAAACCTGCCTTTTAGCTGCACATTGCTACATGCTACATGGTACCTTTCAGGAAACATTTAATCAGGATCTGCTGGAGTTGTGGAGTGTGTCAGGAATGAATAGTGGCTTTAAACTCCCATCGGAATTTTGACATCATACCTAACCCATTCTCACTTCTAGAGAGGTGATATTCAAAGATGAACTTCTCTGCCTGGTAGTAACCCTGACACAGCTGAAGAACTCAGACACAAGTAGGTAAAGAATTGCTAACTTCGTATCTGAGTTTTTTTTTTTTACTCTTCCTTTTCTCAGGTCCAGTTTGTCCTTGTCACTGTCCACATAGGCCAGATCTTTTTCATGGAGGATTGCAAGTACCAGTATCCAGTCTTTCTATACATCATTTTGAGTTATGGGTGCATCTTTCTGCTACTCTTTCTCAATTTTTGGTACCGCGCTTACACCAAAGGTCAGAGGCTGCCTAAAGCCATAAAAAATGGAAATTATAAAGCCAAGCATCACTAATATACAAGTATGACCTGAATTTATAAATGAGACTATTATCTTCCTTGACAATCAAGAAATATTTACCTATGCAGTGCATTTTTTATGTTTTTCAAAACTAAGAGCTTGTATTTTTATGATAAGTTATTGGGGTTTCTGATCTTTGAGAGTCCAAAGTGCTCAGATAAGCCTTCTGCGTCTAGGAGCCTGGAGCAGCCAGGCTTTCCAGTTCTTTCAAACTAATCAGAGGATTTAGCACATTTTGCTGCACTGAAAGGAGGATATGAAGTAATATGGTACTCCTCGAGGAAGTCCAGAATAGATGAAAAATACTTTATTTTGAGCATAGACAGAGATCCACGGAGTACAATCGATTCCTTCTGACTGGTCTGGAAACCTCTAACTGTGGGCTCTGGCACTGTTACTTGTCCGTTGTGTTCAGAAGACACCACATTTACTCTAGAGTTCAGTCCCCATACTAAAGTGCTATCATAGGTGAACATTAAGTGGATTTTTGAATGCATTCTCATTCTAAATTGTAATAAGTATTAATGGAACTTTTGAGTAGCTGCCATCAGTTCTGTTGATTACAATGCATATATAAACAGTTTGAAGGCTTTTTCTTACCACACTGTTACCCTTGACACTAAGGTGAAGGTAATGTTACTGTACAAACAATATGATTTGTTTCAGTAGGCTGATGAACACTTTGCTAATTACTGTTTTATAATTAACTTTGTGTATGTCTGAAAAGTCAAACTGTCAATGAAAAAAGCACTATGGATTTCAATGGGAAAACTGTCGTCTATGGTGATATGATGTCACTTTCTGATGCTGTCATGTCTTAAAGGATTATCTACCCTATGTATTGGTTTGGAACTTAAATGTTCGTGTGGTTAATGCACTTCAGATATCTTTGAATCATAAACCTATTTTTTAATATTGACTATGCAAAGTGGCTTATGAAGTAACTGGAGATGGGTGGTGGACAGTATATGAGTAAGGTTGGGTTTTAGAGCCGGGCATGGTGGTGCACGCCTTTAATCCCAGCACTCAGGAGGCAGAGGCAGAGGCAGAGGCAGGCAGATCTCTGTGAGTTCAAGGCTAGCCTGGTCTACAGAGTGAGTTCCAGACCAGCTGGGGCTACAGGGAGACCCTGACTCAACCCCTCCCCCCCAAAAAAAAGAAAGATTGGGTTTTAGAAACAAGGGCCTTTCTACTCTGACAGACAAAAAGATTACATGATACATAATTGGTGTTGTAGATATACTGCATGAAGAAGTGTTCTCCAGAATCAAGAATTAGGCAGCATTTCTTTTTGTTCAGACCTATACACCATATAATGAAGGGCTGGAATTCCTGTAGCATAAGCTTTTATTTTCTCAATGCTACTTTCTGGAATTTTCTTGTTCTCGTGTTTTCTGAATGGAGAACCAGAACTACTTAGGAATATTTGGACATTTGTGAAACTGTCCATATTGTTTCTTTTTCTTAAGGACTTTTGTTTGTGACAAACTTCAGAACTGGTACTGATAACCTCAGCTATTGTGCAACACACAGTGAAACTCATACCATAAAGCCTGAGTCTTCATTGACTTCAAACTGCTTTTACAGCTCTCTACTCACCCATTACTCTGCACCATGGCCTTTTGTCTTCACATTTGCCTAATTTATAAGGTTATTTGCCATTAAATGACCTTGAGTAATTTTACTTGTTTATGATATGAGAAGCTGAGGATTGATAAATAGGAAGAATTTCCTATTAAAAATAAAAAGCCAATAACTGGCAAACAGGGCTGAAGGAAACAGCTGCTGTAGTCTAATCCACTGTGAAGGTCTCAGGGATCCTTGTTTTCCTCCTTTGACTCTGTGTGTCCAGCCTGTGTTAAGATGAGACATTGTGGTGGATGTTGTTACATACAAGCAATTCCCAAAGACCCAAGTAGGGCAAAGACCCACAGGCAGCAAAATAGAAGCTAAACAGGAGTGTGGTTTGTTGTATCACACACCCTCCCCCTAAACTCCTAAGTCTTTAAACTGACGTACTTGTGAACTAACACCAACATGGACATACCACATTCTTAATTACAAAATTAAAAGTGGGGAGGTCACAGGTGGCAAATATAGCCCCCATGCAAACGTCAGTAGAGAAAAATGCATGCCACTGGTTGTAGAATTTGTACGTGCAGTGTTTTTCTAAAAAGGTTCTATATGTTCAAATAGTTTCTATTGGGGTTTTAACCCTGCTTTTCAGGACTTTCTTGTCTTTGAATTTGCCTAATAGGCACAAGACCCAGATACTAAATATAGTTTATTACATATTGTTTTATGAGTCCTTGATGATCTGTATGTATATTAAAAATACAAATACAAATTTCTAAGTATCTATGGGCTGTTGCCATTTTTGTCTTCAATCTTAAGGAGAATTCTAAATTGAGTATACTACATTGTTTATGACTAAGATAATTATGAGTTTATGTTCCTTGGTTATCTCATATTTCTGTTAACTTTGTAAAGACTAGAAAACTGGAAATTATGAATGTTTGGGTTTGCTCTTATCTGTGTATCATAATAAACTTGTGGCATCACATGTATTTGTGTGTGCTTCATTTGGAATCCAGTTGCTTTTGTTTGCATAAGTAGGAGATTTAAATTTTTAATAGCCACCTAATCAAGGCACTTGGCACATTTATTATACACTTGCTATATTCATAGTACCATGTTGGACATGAGTGATGCAGAATGCCTGTTGGGTCTTCCTGCAGCTTACCACCCTGCAGAGGAAAACTCAGAGAGTAGCACAGGCCAGGTGCCAGAGGATGCTAAGTTCTGCTGCTCACAAATGTGGAAAGTACTATGAAGGAATTTGAAGTTGACTTGCATGCCAGATGTCTTTATTAAGAACAAATAACAAACTTAAAAATGATTCTATCGCTCCTAATTGAAATAATGGTTGTAGGTAATGATCATCTACACATGCTAAAACATTGGTGAAATGTTGATAAAGAAGCTTGGAATGGATAACTTAGGCCAAGACAGTCTGAGTCTACTGATCATCTCATTGTCATTAAAAGTGAGATACATAGGGGGCTGGAGAGATGGCTCAGTGATTAGGGGGCTGGAGAGATGGCTCAGTGGTTAGGAGTGCCGACTGCTCTTGCAGAGGACCCAGGTTCAATTCTCAGCACCCACATGGTGACTAAGAACTGTTCTTAAGCCGGGTGTGGTGGTGTACACCTTTAGTCCTGGCACTCGGGAGGCAGAACTAGGCCGATCTCTGTGAGTTCTGTGAGTTCAAGGCCAGCTTTGTCTACAGAGTAAGTTCCAGGCCAGCTGGGGTCATAGGGAGACACTGTCTCAGAAAAAAAAAGTGAGATACATAAATATTAACATGTATTTTAACAAGCTATAGTACTATTAATATTCTTTTAAAAATTTTAATGTATATTTTAATTGAATTTTTGTGCATTTCATCTTAATTATTTTTATATCCCCTCACCCATCTGCACCCCCTTAGAGTCCCCCACCATATTTCATGCCTTCTGTCATATATGTTAAGGTCTATCAAGTCAAGTTAGTGTACCCAGAAGTGACTCATTGCAAGTTCATCCACTGAGATAGCTGAAGGCTATATAACAAGAAGCACAGTGCCAGACAAGAGAAACCTCTCTTCGAGTTGTTGGTCAGGGTAGTCCAAGAGACTGTCGCCACAGCCCTTGATTGCCTCCAAGAACTTGAAGGTAAAACCCTATTGCTGATGACAGGACATGGTGTGGACATAGGATTTGGAGAAATGGAGCTGGAACTGACCCGAAAGCCTTCTCCTAGAAGACCAGCTCTCATAGTTTTGGAGGACACTATGCAAGCTGCTATGGGAGAAAATCAATCAGTGGTTCAACCAAAGATTTAAAGCCTCGTAACCACAACAATGACAGCAAGCTACATTGAGATAGTAGTGACACTTTTATCTTGGGAATACCCAATAGGTACATAATTAAACTTAAAGCCCACTCTATGAGAGGAAATTAAAGTGTGGCACTGTAAACAAAACCAAATACACATGGCTGGAGAGGTCATAGATCTTAGAGAAAACTCTAAGTCACATCCCTAGACAAACATTAATTTCTTACTCTAGGCTAATATGGATCCTTATACTTAGAGAGAAGTATGCCAGTCACTACTTGTCAAAGAAGCTTCCTATACAACAAATGGAGACTATTGCAGAGTTCCATGACTGGTCACACACTGAGTAAGTGTCTGTGTGCTGCCCAACCCCAAGTGACACATCTACAATGGAACTCTATACCCAAGGTTTACAGAACATAGTGGAATATGAGGCAGAGAGAATACTAATGCATCTCTCAACTCTCATAAGCAAAGCTTCCTCATGCAACAGAGGACAATGAACACAAAAGACCATAAATGGTCAAAGTGTAGAAAATAAGAGTCTGCAGAGTGTGGGTCCCTGGATAGGACTCCTATGTTGAACTTCACCTACCTAGGGAGGGCTCAGAAACCACTTCAGAAGAGGGGGTGGAAAGATTGTCAGAGCCGGGGAGAAGGTGCATGACTATATGGAAAGAGTCTTATGAGCTTCTGGGACCTTGCTCATATGAACCCACAGCAATGGTGTTGGCATGCACAAGACCCATGCAAACTCAACCTGACAAAAACCCAACACAGAACTGGGGAAATGGACCACAGGATTCAGCCTTAGCCAAAGAACTATTGGCATCTGTTTACTGCTGGTTGAGGGAGAGTTAATCTTTAAAAGAGAGAGTCTAGATAGACTAGTATTCTTGCTCCAGTTTGTTTTTTGAACTTGAATACAAATGTCTATTTCTTTTCTTTCCTAAATTTTTTTATGTGTATAAGTGTATTACCTGCATATGTAAGTGCACTGTGTCATGCAATTCTTACATATGTCAGAAAAGGTTCAGACCCCATGGAACTGGAGTTATAGACATTATTAGCTACCATGTGAGTGCTGGGAATCGAACCCAGGTCCTCTGCAAAAGCAGCCAGTGCTCTTAACCTCTGAGTCATCATTCTGGGCCTTAAATGTCTATATCTAAACTACTAGTTACAAAAAAGTGGATACAGAAAGATGTTAAAAGTCACCAGAAGGATTCAATCAGCCAAATACATGCATATGTAAGTGCACTGTGTTATGAAATTCCTACATATGTCAGAAAAGGTTCAGATCCCATGGAACTGGAGTTATAGACATTATTAGCTACTGTGTGAGTGCTGGGAATCGAACCCAGGTCCTCTGCAAAAGCAGCCAGTGCTCTTAACCTCTGAGTCATCATTCTGGACCTTAAATGTCTATATCTAAACTACTAGTTACAAAAAAGTGGATACAGAAAGATGTTAAAAGTCATCAGATGGGGGGCTGGAGAGATGGCCTAGCAATTAAGAGTGCTGACTGCTCTTACAGAGGACCCGGGTTCGATCCCCAGCACCCACATGGCGGCCAAGAACCATCTGAAACTCCAATTCCAGGAGAACTCCAGTTCCAGGGGAATCCAAGACCCTCTTTTGACCTCCGCAGCATTGCATGACAGGGATGCACAAACTTGCATGCTGACAGTACATTTATACACATGCAGAAATAAATAAAAATTTAAAAAAGTCACCAGATGGATTCAATCAGCCAAATACCTGATATAGGAAGGGCATGTGACCAATTGCCCAATTTAGTCACCAAAATATGACCTTAAAGTGGTGTGGTGGCACACACCTTTAATCCCAGCACTCTAGAGGCAGAGGCAGGGGGATCTCTGTGAGTATTAGGCCAGTGGGGCTACAGGGAGAGCCAGTTTTAAAAAACAAATAAAAATTTACTTTGAGCCGGGTGTGGTGGCACACGCCTTTAATCCTAGAACTCGGGAGGCAGAGGCAGGTGGGTATCTGTGAGTTCAAGGCCAGCCTGGTCTAAAGAGTGAGCTCCAGGCCAGGTGGGACTTAAAGGGAGACCCTGTCTCAAAAAGACCAAAAAAAATTACCTTGAAAAAAAGTCAGATTGAGCATGGTGGCTCAAGCCTCTAATCCCAGCACTTGGGAGGCAGAGGGAGGGGGATCTCTGTGAATTGGAAGTCATCCTTATCTATATAATGAGTTGCAGGTCACCCAGGCTTATAGAGTGAGCCACTGTCTCAAACAAAAGTCAAAAAGAAGAGGGACTATGGATGCAAGTGGTAGAGCATCTGTACAAACCTGGGTTTGTACAGATCTAAACCTGGGTTCCATTACCAGCACCACCAAAAAATAGACTAAAGATAAGACAGGGAAAGGAATTTTAGTAGGTAAGGAAGATTTATGATAGAACAATCAAAGATTATTTGAATATATATTCGAACAAACCAATTATAAAGGGACATTTTTAATACTGGTTATTTAACCGAACATGATGTTAGATGATACAAAGATAATATTAGATGATACTATGAAATTAATACTGGGTATAATATCACTAAATTATGGATAAAAATTTAAAGTCCTTATTCATAAGTATATGTATATACACTGATATATGTGAATATTAAATTGAGAGTTACCTGATTTCACTTTCAAATATTCATAAAACAAGAAAGGTGGGTATTAACTGTTCTTATAGATGGTTGGGTCATACATGGGAAAGTAGCCAAGTGGAATAAATGAAGGTCTAAATTCAACAGATTTATGTATGTTTGCATATTTATTGTCATTTGTAAAATCTTGAGCTGGTGAGATGGTTCACTGGATAAAGGAACTTTCTGCTAACCCTGACACCTTGAGTTCAATCCCCAGGACCCACATGGAGGAAGAAGAGAATTGAATCCTGAAAGTTGTCCTCTGACCTATACACACAAACGATGGCACACATATGGCACACACACACACACACACACAAATAAACAGGTAAATAAATAGACATATTTAAAAATATTTTTATTGAAGTTTTGTGCATTTTTTACATTCTTCAGTCCAAGTTAGACTCATTCCCTTTTCCATGCCCCCCCACCCCACCCAAGTTAATGTATTCTGCCTTACATGTCTTGCATCTTTTTCCTCAGTCTTTTATTTTTATTTGTTTGTTTTTTTGAGACAGGATCTCCTTTTAGCCCCAGCTGGCCTGGAACTCACACTGTAGACCAGGCTGGCCTTGAACTCACAGAGATCCGCCTGCCTCTGCCTCCTGAGTACTGGGATTAAAGGCATGCACCACCATGCCTGGCTCTCGATCTTTTTAAAGTTTTTCTGGGGTGGAGAGATGGCCTAGTGGTTAAGAGCGCCAACTTCTCTTGCAGAGGACCCAGGTTCAATCTTCAGCACCCACATGGCAGCTGAGAACCAGTTCCAGGGGAATCCGACACCCTCTTCTGACCTCCGTGGCATTGCACAACACAGGTGAATAAATCTACATGCAGACAGTACATTCACACACATAAAAAGAAAAAAAAAAAGTTTTTCTATAGAGAGTTTTTTTTGGGGGGGCAGAAGTTTACTATTTCAGTCAGTTCTTTGTCCCAGTCCTTTTGTTGTTCTTGTTCCCTCCAATTTGTATTGCTCTAAGATATGCATATATATGTCACACATATACCAAAATTATGACAAAGAAACAATTTTTAAAGCTTAAAAATCTCTTGTTTCTATTTTCTATTACATTTAGATTACATTATTCAAAAGGGAAAGTGATGATAAATATTGAAGTTCAGCAATGAGTTTACAGGAGTTTGTACCTCTCTACTGTCACACATACTTGAAAGTTCTCACCTTAAAAAAAAATTTGTGGGCCAGGTACGGTGGCACATGCCCTTGATCCCAGCACTCAGGAGCCAGAGGCAGGAGGATCTTTGTGTGTTCAAGGCCAGCCTGGTTGACAAAGTGAGTTCCAGGACAGCTGGGACTACAGAGAGACCCTGTCTCAAAAAAGAAAAGAAAAAAAATTATGTACATCTTACCATTCTATAAAAATGCTATTTTAATTCCAAGGCACCATAGTGACAGAGTTGGCATGGTTAGTCATCTCTGAACAGTTTTCAGTAGACTAGTTGTGGTACCTAAGGATATTTGTTTGCTTAAAAGACAGGACCTCATATAGTAACAGGGTCTCAAGGCTGGCCTTGAACTCACTACATAGCTAAAAATGATCTTGAACTTCTGATCCCCTGCCTCTCCCTCCCAGGTGCTGGGATTATATACATGCACAACTGTGCCCAGCCTATGGCTGTTAGGGTTGGACCCCAAGGCTTCGTTTATGCTAAGCGAGCACTCTACCAACTGGGACCTTGCTCTCTCAAGGTTTATAGGGCAGATAGGAAGAGATCTACAGAAAACTTGGAAAACTATGTCAGAGCTCTAGATAAAGAGCCAGAGGCTCCCTGCCCCCATTTAACAATAGTTCCTTCTTCCAGCAAACAGTTGGGTGTACACTTCAAGTGTTGAAAGGAAAAAGTGATTAATCACACTCATTTAAGGACAGCACTGTGCCTGGAAAAAATGATCCATCTTTTATTTTATTTTTTTATTGATTTTTGATTTTCATTTTTTTAAATTTTTATTTGAAAATTTTTTTTATTTATTTCTGTATGTGTATCAATGTACTGTCTGCATGCAGGTTTGTGCACCCGTGTCGTGCAATGCCGCGGAGGTCAGAAGAGGATGTCAGATTCCCCTGGAACTGAAGTTCTCCTGGAATTGGAGTTTCAGACGGTTCTTGGCCGCCATGTAGGTGCTGGGGATCAAACCTGGTCCTCTGTAAGAGGTCAGCGCTCTTAACCACTAGGCCATCTCTCCAGCCCTGATTTTTGATTTTCATACAATATAGTTTGATGATATTTAGATTGACCCCATCTGCACCTCCCCCACTGCCTCCTACCAAATTTAATGCATATATATATGCATATATGCATATATATGCATATATATATGCCTATAGAGTCTGATTTGTGCCCCCAAATGTCTTTGAGACAGAATCTTACTATGTATCCCTGGCTGGCTTGAAACTCACCATATAGATCAGGCTGGCCTGAGTCACAGAGATCCATTTGCCTCTGCCTCCTGTGTGCTGAAATTAAAGGTGTGTGACCCTATGCACAACTAAGAATTATTAACGAATATTGTGGTAGTTAATTTAGATTATTAATTTGATTGGATTGAGAATTGCTTAGGACATTAGTAACATTAGTAAGGCTCAGCTCTAGGTGTGTCTGTGATGTCATTCCAGAGAAAGAGCATGAGAGATCTGACAGAGAATGGACAGATTCCTTCATTAACAGGATGGCATTACTGGGGAGATGGTGAAAGATAAGCTTTGAGGCTAGTTAGAGGAACCAGACCTTTTGGGGCATATCCTGGAAGACTATATTTAGCCCTGGTCTTGTGATGGTTAGTCTTGACTATCAACTCAGTTGGAAGTGGAATCAACTAAGAGATGTGTCTGACGGCTGGTGTGTGAGGACATTTGGAGAAACGATTAGCTGAGAGGGAAGGCCCTCTTCCAGAGTGGGTAGTACCTTCCAGCACCAGCCCAGATATAAAGAGGTCAGAGGAGAAAGCAGTACTGCTTGCTTGCTTGCCTTTCCCTATTCCTGATGAGGGTGTCTGTCCTGTTGCTGCTGCTGTCACCCTCCACTGACACCAATCTCCAGCTCCTTGGTCTTCCAGCATGGACTGAAAGCCAGTGACTCTCTGAGAATCTTCCAGGCTTTCAATACAGATTGGTATTGTAAGGCATCTAGCTTTGTGGACTGAGCAGCCGCTGGGAGCCCAGCCTCTCCAGCATGCAGACAGACCTCTGTCATGTAGGACAATCAGTAAACTCCCTTGTATAATATATAGTCACTTTATCAGTCCTGTTCCTCTAGAGAGCCCTGACTACTGCCAGCCCCTCTCCTTTTCTGTCTCTTCCTCCCATCTACTGTCTGCCATGATGGAGTCACTGCCACATGTTCCTCCCACTATGGTATTTTGCCTCACTAAAGGGCCATATAACATACATGGACCCAAGTGACTGTGACCTGAACCCTCTGAAACTGTGAACTCAACAAATCATTTCTCTTTTTAAGTTCTTAGATATTTGCCACAGAAACAAGAACAGTAACTGACACTAATATAGATATACACATGCATACAATTTATACATTTATAATATATGTGAGCCACATATTAATATATAATAGAAACCATATTATTGTGTCTATGATCAGCTAACAAATCACCTCACAATATGGTGACTTGAAGCCAGTCTTTTTAAATTACTTCTTGCCATTTTGAAAGATCCATAGTTTGAGAACCTGAGTGTACTTCTTGTTACTTTCTTAACTTTTCTGTTTATTTTGGGCTTGAAGCTTTTTGTTTGTTGGGGGGGCATGCACATGCTAGGCAAGTGCTTTACCCCTCAGCTATAGATTTAGGCTCTTGATTTTTAAAGACATTGACATTTCTGAGGAATACTAGTCAGATACTTTGTACATGTGTCAAGTGGAATTTGAAGTTTTTCTTGTGAAAATGGAGGTTTTCGGCACGGGAAATTTTAACAGGTATATAGTGTAAGTTTGCTTTCCTTGTGACAAATGATGTTGAGTGTGATTGACTTTTTATCCTCACTTTGGATGCCTTTTCTTTTTGGATCTTACCAATGTGATGCATTCCTTAGTCTTTGTTCAAGATCCTCCAGTGTGAAGTAAGTCCACATCTTGTCTTGAACAGTGCCTTTTTTCTTTCCACTGTACAGGAGTCAGGTGACATCATAGCTGTATCTGATTTACTGAAATTCAACTGATTGACAATCTCTTGCTGTGCTTGGAAATCCAGAAAGCCTTTAATCCCAGCACTCAGGAGGCAGAGGCAGGAGATCTCTGTGAGTTCAAGGCCAGCCTGATCTACATAGTGAGTTCCAGGCTACCTGGGGCTAAAGGGAGACCCTGTCTCAAAAAGACAAAAAAAAAAAAAAAAAAATCCAGAAAGCCCTGAAACCAAGTTTATACAACTGCAGCAAACTTATTTGTTGGCTAAACTTGTTTTGGATACCTAGAGGTAATTTTTCTCTTTGCTTATCCATGTTGGGCAAATATGCACATATACAGAAATCTGAATGTATTTCATTATGGACTGCTGGTCAAACCTCTGATGTGATTTTAGTCAAGGTTAACTACATGATGTATGTACAACATATTACTTCTGGAAACAACCAACATCCTGTTAGTCATCCTCAGGACAATGAAAAATATTTTCCCTCTGTGTAGGTGGATGGGAGTAGTCTCTAAAGATACTGAGAGATGTCTGTATCTGCTAGGAGCAGAATAGTCCTCTGCCTGCTTCCTAATAGTCCCTTTGGAAAGGTGGCATTACCATAAGTATGGGGTACTCAGCTCAATAGAGATGAAAGAGCCTGATGGACTAGTCAGCTAGTGATGTAGTAACATTATCTGAGGCAATTAACTTACAAAGCAAAAGAGTTTATTTTGGCTCATGGCTCTGAATGGTCCAGTCCAAGATAAGGTGTCCTGTGCTGTGGAACTCTGACAATGATGGCACATCCCAGCAGGAGTGTATGGTAGAGCAAATCATTTGGGGGACCAAGCCTTTGATACTCGGACCTTTGGGGAACATGGACCCAAATCATATCACCTAGTATGGATTTCTGGGCTTTAGATTGGTCCCAATGTAGAGGGATCTGCTGAGTCCATGAGAGGTAGCTGAGGTGGGAGGAGTGTGTTGATGATTTCTCAAGGTTATCTTTAAGGTCAAATGACTCAGAGGCCTATCTTTCCTCCCTTCCTGTGCCTTGAAAAAATTACTAAGAAGATAAGAACTAATATTTTCATCTTTTGAAATAGAAAAGGACAAACCAGTATCAGAAGCCCTTAAGGTCAGAACTTAAGGTAGACTATATAAAGAGAGGAAGGTCTATACCTCGGAGTCCTGAGTTGCTGGACTAATTGTTAAATAAATGTTACAGGAGGGATAGAGAGATGGATCAGTGGTTAAGAGCACTTGCTGCTCTTCTAGAGGACTGGAGTTCATTTCCCAACACCCACATTGGGCGGCTTACAACCTCCTATAACTCTAGTTCCAGGGGATCTGACACCCTCTTCTGGCCTCCATAGGCACCTTCATGCAGGTGAGCATACACATACATACAGGTAAATAAAATAAAAATAATAAATATTACAGGAGGCCATTGTTTGGGGCCAAGCCTTTTGCAATAGTCCCCAACAGACCTGGCTAAAAATCAGAATGGAGTCATTCTTACTAAAGATCTGGTTTATCAAGCTTGTATTAGCCTGTTTATCTGCCCTGAGACATCAGGACTAGAAAGATAGGAAGTGCTGTGGTTTGAATGTGACATGTCCCGCATAGGCTCATGTGCTTGAACACATCTTCTTCAGCTGCTGGTGCTATTTGGGAAAGTTGTGGAACCTTTATGAGTTGGATCCTTACTGAGGAAGTAGGTTATTAGGGGTGGGCCTTGACGCTTTGTAGCCACATCCCGTTTCCTGTTTTCTCCTTGTTTCCTGAATGCATGTGTGATGGGACCATCTGGCCTCTTCTTCTGTGGCCATGGCCTCCCTGCATGACACAAATCCTCTGGAGCTGTAAACCAGGATAAACCCTTCCTCCCTTAAACTGCTTCTTGTCAAATATGTGATCACAGTAACTAATACAATAGCCAAATCTTCCAAATAAGCCTTTTTTTTTTTTTGAGATTTTTCAAAATACAGGTCATGTTGATGGACAATAGATAATCTCAATATAAGATGGAAAGTTCAACTGCTTTCTTAAAATATATACTGTAGCAATACAAGTTGAAGAGAACAACAACAAAAGAACTGAAAAAAAAAACTCTGGAAAGACTCAGAAAAAGATACAGGACATGTATGGCGGAGTGCAGGGACTAGGGTGGGATGGGGGTCATGGAAAGGGGAGTGATTCGAGATTTGATTGAGAAATGATGTATGACCTGTGGAAAAAGTTTAATAATAAAAAATTTATTTATATTAAAAAGTTAAATAAATAAAAAATGGAATGTTTTTCAAAAAAATATTCAAACAATTGTTAAAATATTCAAAGTTGTCAAAACCTTCTGGGAAATAAGCCTGGATAGAAAAAAATAACTGTTGGGGCTGGAGAGATAGCCTAGAGGTTAAGAGCACCAACTGCTCTTGCAGAGAACCCAGGTTCGATCCCCAACACCCACAAGGCGGCTAAGAACCGTCTGTAACTCCAGTTCCAGGAGAACTCCAGTTCCAGGGGAATCCGAGACCCCCTTCTGACCTCTGCAGCGTTGCACGACACAGGTGCACAGACCTACATTCAGACAGTACATTCATACACATACAAAAATAAATAAAAATTTAAAAAGTCATATTAAGAAAATATAACTGTTTTCTTTTTAGAGTACCAATACTTGGTTTGATCAATACTAATTTCAGTGAGCTCCTGGGTTATAAAAGTAAACAATGTGTATTGTATATATTCACATATGTAGAGCTTTAGCATAACACTAAGGTTCTTAATGTTAACTGTCAGATTCTGGAGAAGGCTCATAGAAATAAGTAGAGTTCAAGAATATCGAACTAGCTTTATAGCAAACTGAATGCCTTTCCAAAGTCGAAACTTCTAAATAAAATGGAATCATTCGTTAAGTCTTTGAAACTGCAAGTTCTGTATTGTTTTTCAACTTTGATTTGTTGATTTCATACATCAAATACTCTAGCCAGACTTTTTTTAACATTTTTTTTATTGATGCTTTGTGCATTTCATACATCGTTTTCCAATTCAGTTCAGGCATATTTCCCTTTCCCTTCCCCCCCACTCCCACCCCAACCGAGATCATGCATTCTGCCATAACTGTCCTGCATATTTCTCTCAGTATTTTTTTTCCTTTTTCTTTTTTCTTTTTCCATTTTTTAGCTATAAGTGATAATCCATGAGTACAAGCATCCTTCATGTAAAACCAATTTGCAGGCTGTTGTGCCCAAACCCCCACAGCCCCACCTTCCAGCGTGTGGTGAGGGGTTGTATGTTCAATCAGGTTGATCAAATGAGGGTCCAGACTACATTGCTGTGGTTTCACCATTCACTCCAATCGCAGCCCTTACATTCTACCACGCCCCCTCTTCCGCAGATTATTCCCTGGGCTTAGAAAAGGGGCACAGGTGGATGAGAAGCAGAACAGTCCACTCTCTCTGGAGCTGTTGTCTTGGATTCTGGTCAATTCTGGCTGTTTCCTTTCATGGGCTGACAGTCTGTCCAGGAATAACCTTTCGATCCTACTAATGAAGCACAAGCAATTAGATATATAGGTATTTAAGCAGCATTAATAGTTATGGTAGGTTACTTTGGTATAGACACATATGTTTAGATGAAATGTTGATCCACGAACTACATTTTTCCCTGTTAAATATGACAGGGTCTTACTGTGGCTTATGATATCTCCTAACCTGTAGAGGATGTAAGCTTGTGGCATCAGCCATGGGTTATTCCTCCAAGGAGAGAGCCAATAGCCAATTAGATTTGGGATATACAGGCATATGGCTGCCTCTGCTGCACAGTATTTCCAGGCAGGTGAGGTGTAGCTGGTGCTGACGGTGGAGTCTTGCTTGACTCAAGGAGACCCGTATTTGCTTTATTGGTTTAGTGGCCTTTGGTAACACTCTCTGGTGTTCCAGAGGCCATCTGTACACTTGCATGTGTGGTCTCAATACATCTTTCCCATGTTAACGTCAGGTCTTCAGCAGCAGGGCCTTATTGCCTCTCTTCTTGCAGGTATCCCAGTTTAGAGGCAAGGAGCCTTTACCTTTAAAGCCTTTTTTTTTGTGGTGGGGACTGAACCCGGGGCCTCATGTGTGGCTAGGCGAACACTCTGCCACTGTGTCACTTCCCAGCCCCTAAAGAAGCTATTTAAAAATTTTTTATGGTATGAATATATTGCCTGCATTATGTAAGTGCACTGGTGTCATGCAATGCCCACAGGGGTCAAAAGAAGGTGTCAGATCCCCTTGGGAACTGGAGTTACAGACGGTTGTTAGTTGCCATGTGAGTGTTGGGAATTGTACCCCAGTCTTCTGCAAGAGCAGCCAATGTTCTTAACTGCTGAGTGATCTCTCCAGCCCCAGAAGCCATTTTTAATTTACATAATGAAGTTCTGTCTGCCTTAATCCTACACACACATACACACACACACACACACACACACACACACACACACACACAAAATATCTACCTGAAGTAATATAATGCTGTGATGTTTAGTATGAATGGTCAGCTTGATGAAATGTAGAATCACCCGGGAGAGGAGACTCTAGGCATGCCTGTGGGGGGTATTATCTTTATTACATTATTTGATTAAGACCCTCTTAATGGTAAAAATTTTCCCAGAGCAGGGATCCTGGATTGTGTCCAATGGAGAAGGCTAGCTGAGCACTTGCATGCATTCTTCTTTGTTTCCTGGCTGTAGATGTGATGCGACCATTCCTTCAAGCTCCGGCTGCCTTGCCTCCCTGTTGTGATGGACTGTCCCTTGTACTATGAACCAGAGCAAATCCTTTCTCTTTAAGTTGCTTTTGTTAGAGTGTTTTATCACAGCAACAAGACCTGGAGCCAGGACGGTGCTAACCCAGCACTCTGTTTCTGCTGTTTGGTCTCATCGACCCTGAGTTACAAGTAACTTTGACATAGCCAGTTTGCTTTTTGTTCTTTTTTTAATTAATTAATATTAATTAATTAATTTTAAGGGTGCTTTTTGTTCTTTTATTTCTGTTTTCTGTGGACTTTGTTTGTCCCGAAACCATCAAAACACTCTGTTTCATGGAACTTGATGTGCTACTTGATTCTAGACTATAGAAAATAAATTCAGTGAAGAGCTTTAAACTAAATTGTTTCAATTTTGTCCCTTGTCAGATCCCTATCTGACATACATACCTGCAATTACACCTCCTCGCAGGGAGTTAGATCTTACTCTCTGACTTACTGAATGAAATTGCCCACCATTCCACCCTCCAAGGTCTTTGAATCAGACTCAAGTTGAGGACAACTGATTCAGAGCTCAATGCAGCTTCTTCTGGTTGCTATTCCCGCCTCCGCACATTACCACCTTTCTTTGCTTCCTTGAACCATAGGAACAACGAATCAAAGTAAATGCTTTTCACAGTTCCCCAACTGATGAGAAGAAGAATCACTGCTGCCAGGAGTGCTGCCAAAAGGCTGTGACTTGACCATCAGAGTCGGCTCCATTCCTGCCTTTCCTTATGCCTATGGGAGGAAGCCCAGGGTGGCAAGCCCTCCTCTCAGGCCTGCTCCTTTGATTTTTGATTTTCACTGGGAGCATCTTGCATAAAATGGGGCATGTTTTATCTGCATGCTTTTTTGTCCACACCAGCAAAGGAGTAGCACCTTATTTCTTGTCCACGGCCAGAGAGAGAGGGCCAGTGGGTCAGCACTCAGTGGTGGTGCTGGCGAGGGATGCCTTTCTCATCTGCTGGCATCCCCCAGTTCAGTAACCATGCCCACTCCTTTCTGAGTGACGAGTGACTACCATGCCTTGATGACACAGACTCTCAACCTTCTGACTACGGAAAAGCACATGACTCTCCAAACTAAATCCAAATACTACTTTGGGGATAATTGTCATCTGTGATTCACAGCTCTACCTGTTAGTGTAGAGCTCTTTGTTGTCACTCTTTCTTCTTTTTTTCCTTCTCACATGTAACCCAGGCTGGGCATGAGATTGCCACATAGTGGAAGATCTTGAAGGTCTGATTGCCCTGCCTCCACCTCTCAAGGGCTGGGAAAATTACATTTATTTACGTATTTGTGTGTGTTGGTGTGTGCATGTCACAACACGTGTGGAGGCCACAAGCTAACTTGTGAATGTGTGTTCTCTCCCTCTGCTAAGTCTTGGTGGCATGTGTGTTTACCATGTGAGCCATCCTGCCAGTCCTGTTTCCTCCTCCTCCTCCTCCTCCTCCTCCTCCTTCATCCTTTTAAAAATTTGTTTCACTGGGTGTGGTGGTGTATGCCATTAATCCCAGTACTCAGGAGGCAGAGGCAGGTGGATCTCTGTGAGTTCAAGGCCAGTCTGGTCTATATAGTGAGCTCCAGGCCAGCTGGGATTAAAGGGAGACCCTGTCTCAAAAAGACCAATAAAAAAGAAAAAAATGTTTCAATTTTTTATTGTTCTTGACCTCTAATTATTATTATTACATATGTGTGTGCATATATATGTATATGTAGATACTGAGTCCATTTAATGATGGTAGTATGTACAGGTGTTTACAGATGACCACTTGCGACTGGATAACCTATCAGAAAGCTCATCCCTGGAGAAAACAGATTCTTCCCTTTCTCCTCAGCCATTAATTTTAAAAGATTTATTTTTTGCTGAGTGATGAAAGGTACAGTTATCTGTAAATATAAGGATATGTATTTAGAATATAGTAAGAAATTATTTGATCTAGGGAAGGGACAGAAGTATACTCTTCTCTAGGGTCTGTGACCTCTCCAGCCACATTATTTGGCTGTGTTTACAGTATCACACATGAATTCCCTCCCATTGAGTGGGCCCTAAGTCCATTAACACAGGTGTAGCTCCTTTTTGCAACAGATGGGGAGACAATTATGAAGTTCCATAATGGGTCAAATGCAGAGAATAAGTGTCTGTGAGATGTCCAGACCTAAGTGACACATCTATAATGCAACCTCTACATCTAAGACTCAGGAAGCATCATGAAGAGGGGGCGGTGAGAATGTAAGAGCCGAAGGGACAAGACACCTGCTGCTATTCACATGCATTTAGACATGCATTTAGATAGGCTAAGGAAGCTGCACCAAAAAATCTCCACTGTATGGTAGTCTAACAAGATCTGCATGATAACTAAGCCAGTTCACATGCCAAGGCAGATGGGAGAAACCTCACAAGGTCCCTCCTCAAAATGAAGAGCTACAGGCAACCAGTGGATGATGCTGAGGGAGGAGAATCGGTTTTCCCTAGGGACTAGCTCCCTGAGAGGTTATCTAATCCCAAGTGGGTAGCCTTGGACACAGCTACAGATGAGCACAAATAAATGGATTCGGTGTATTAATATGTGTGTATGTATACTATAAACATATATACCTATATATTTATAACAATAATTATCAGTGAAGAGGACAAGAAATTGAGAGGGAGTAGGGGGTGTGGGAAGAGTTGAAGGGGGACTGGGAGGAGTGGAAATAATGCAAGAATTATACTCATGTATGAAATTCTCAAAAATAAAATAATTTAATAATTAATAAAACAATAAAAATTATTTTGTTTTTATTTGCTGGTGGTATGTATGGGTTTTTACATGTGCATATAGGTGCCTATAGAGGCCAGAAGAGGATGTTGCATCCCCTGGTCCTTTGCAAGAGCTGCCATACTCTTAACCAATAAGCCAGCCCCCCAGCCACTGTGGCTGCTTCCTAACATGGTCTCACACCTCAGTGTAATGAGACTTGCTTTTTGACTAACTTTGTTTTGGCTTGATGCAGTGGTGGATACTTATGTACTTTTCATTTTCTCAATTTAATGAAAAAAATTTTTTTTGTTTTTGGTCTTTTTGAGACAGGGTCTCCCTGTAGCCCCAGCTGTCCTAGAACTCACTCTGTAGACCAGGCTGGCCGTGAACTCACAAAGATCTGCCCGCCTCTGCCTCCCGAGTGCGAGGATTAAAGTCATGCACCACCATGCCTGCCTTAATGAAAAATTTTTAGTCAATATGATGTATATTAGCAAATACAGTATTTTCCATTTTAATAATTTATATCTCAAGAAGGGAAGATTGCCAAGTTGCTAGCATTGTTACTGTCAAATAAGTTTGTTGTTTAACCAATTGGAGTATTGAATCCAATTCATATTGTCAAGTTCTAATTCTTGTGTGTGTGTGTGTGTGTGTGTGTTTGAGACAGGGTCACCATGTAGCCCCAGCTGGCCTGTAGACTAGGCTGGCCTTAATATCACAGATATCCTCCTGACTCTGCCTCCTGAGTGCTGGGATTAAAGGCTTGTACCACCATGCCCATCTAAATTATAATTCTTATAAACTTAAAAAAATTTGTTTAACAACTTGTAATAGTATCTACCTAATGTTTTCCTCTGTCTAGGGTGAAATAAAATCCATTTTCCTCATGTCCCAAAACAAAAAGAAACTTTATATGATATGTTATTAAATAAACCATGTAGGGCTGGAGAGAGGCCTAGCAGTTAAGAGCACCGACTACTCTTGAAGAGGACTTGGGTTCGATCCCCAGCACCCACATGGCGGCTGAAAACTGTCTTTAACTCCAGTTCCAGGGGAATCTGACACCCTCTTCTGACCTGCATGGCATTGCATGACACAGGTGCACAAACGTACATCCAGACTGTACATTCATACACATATGAAAATAAATAATAAAAATTTAAAAAATAAGTAAATAAATAAATAAACCATGTAAATAAATTTAGAACTTCCAGACACTTGGGCTGTGATGTTTTTGCTATTTGTTTCTAAAGGAGTGTTTTAGTACATAGCCCTGATTGGACACCAGACTCCCAGTGTTCCTGCCTCAGTTTCAGAGCTGAGATTATGGGCATGTGCTGACTTGTTTTGAATTTTTTTTGACGGAGTCTCCTGTAACCCCAGCTATGTAGACCAGGCTGTCCTCCATCTCATAGATATCTGCCTGCCTTTGCCTCCTGAGTGCTGGGATCAAAAGCGTGTGCCATCATTACCAGAGTCTGAATTTTCAATAAAGTTATGTCTCTAACATGTATGAATATTAAGATTAAAGAATAAAAAATCTATCACCCTAAAAGTAACACCAGACTACTCAGAATGTCTCTTGACAAGAATTTTTATCTAATGTTTCCTTGAGTGGACATCAACATCTTTTTATGGCTGTAAAGTCCCAAGTAGGAAATATGGACACTGTCTTGTATAATCAAATATGATAAGAGCTAATATGGAAAAAGACCTGGACTGCATAGACAAATAACTTTCACTCTGGTACATAGGAACATAAAACAGAGCACCATCATGGCTTATAAATAGGCAAAGGAGTGAGATTCTTCGGTATTACAGGGTTCCATTCCAGTTCTTGAATTTTTTTACTTGGTAATTGTAAATAACATTGATCTTTCACGATCTCTTTTTCTCATTTTTGCAATTAAATAAAAAAGCTTCTCAGAGTAAGAAAAGTGTGCAGCTTATATATTTAAAGAAAGTAGAGGGAAGAAGGTTCTATGCATCTATGCAATTTAGGAAGCCTTCAAAGGAAAGAAAGCCAAGACAAGGCACCTTTGTGGTGAAGAGGCATGCTTTCTTTGCATAATATTTATAAGGTGAAACTTCCAGTGCTTGACTGATTGTAACCTATAAGGCACTGCAAAAAATAAAAAATTCCATTCTAGTGTACATATAGATTAAGATGGAGAATATAAATACATTATTTCCACTTCCATGGGGTATATGTCTCCTGATTCTTCTATATTATTTTTATGTCCTAATTTAAACAATAATACAGGCCAAAGGAGATAACATGGAGAACAAAGAACGAAGATGAAAATGAAAAAAATCTACCATATTCCTTCTATCAAAATATATCATTGTTAGTATTTTGTTTTGTTTTGAGACAGTCTCATAGCTCAGGCTAGCCTTGAACTCAGTATGTATTAATGATTGCCAAAATTAAAATGTTACATAATAAACTTTAACTCTCAGTCATTTATAAAAAGTGTGTATTTTTTTTCTCGAAGGTCTTTGAGTCAGCGGGACTGATTTGGCTGCAAGCAAAGGGTCTTGGGTGTGTTTAGGAGCCACACCTTGAGAAGAACTATCATTTTCCAATGAAATGAACACTGCCTATATAACCTGGGGAGGTGAAGAATGGGAGAGGTGAGATAGAACAACAATGATTATAAGCTTATAATCAGAGAAACTCAGGTTTTATTTCACTCTTCTATTCCTACTATGATTTGAATGTGACTCTCCAAAATTCAGGTGTTAAAACTTAAGGGCCAATGTGATTCTATCGAGATACAGGCCTTTAAGAGCTGATTAGGCATGGGGTCATATAAGAGGCCTCACGTAACTCTCAGTCCTTTTGCCCTCTACTACGCACAATTTGAGGACACCTGCCGTCCAGCCTGTGATGTGGCAGCAGGCTCTAGTTTGGAAGCAGAGTAGCCATCCACATACACTGAAAAAGGCAACATTTTGATCTGGGCCTGCCTGTCCTCCAGAAGTCAATGGCTGAATTTGTTCTCTCTAAATAACTGTCTGAGGTATTTTGTTACAGGAATACAAATGGCCATTTGTATGTTTATCTCTTTCTTTTAATGTGTGTGGTGTGTATATGTGTGTTCACATGTGTCTGGGTACACACTACATACCTGTGTGCAGGTTTATGTCAGGATGTCTTCTTAGATCACTTTCCATCTTATATATGGGGCAGGATCTCTCATGTAAACCCAGTGCTCGCTGACTAAGCTTGTCAACTCCCCAGCCTGCTTCAGATATCCGGCCTTTGCTTCCCTTGAGTGCTGGGATTACAGATGAGCTACTGTGCCCACCTGGCATTTCCATGGGTCCTGGGGATTCAAACTCAGGTCCCCATGCTTTCATAGTAAGGGCTTTACCTGTTCCCTAGCCCCTATGTTTTAAACTTTATAAAATAAATAATTAAAATTTTATCCTGAATACTACTTTTAATATTAACAATTTCTTGGGGTTGGGATGGCATCATGGCTCAGCAGCCACACAAGCCTGATGACCCAAGTTGGAACCCACCTAAAGGCAGGAAAGAATGGACATACACTTACAGATACCATGCATTCACATACACATGTATGCACATACATTAAACAAAGACAGGAATGCCCAGATGATTATTTATTTAGAGTGAATCTCACCATGCTGATCAGGCTAGCCCCAAACTGGAGATCTTTCTGCCCCTCTATAGGAACTGAGTCTACAGCACTACAGCTACAGCCTCTTCCCAGAGTGAGCCACTCTGCTTGCTTTTAAAGAAACACTCAGCCCACTTTCTGGACTGTCTCCTAGCTGTCCCCACCGGAATTCCCCAACTCTCACAAGCATCTGCAGCACCTCCCCCACTCCTAGGCCTTCAGCCCTCAGTCTTCCCTACTGTTACAGCTGACAGCTACAGCCTCTTCCCATTTCAGACTTTCCAGAGCTGTATCTTATAGAAGAGGGAGGAGTGATAGCAAGTGCTGTGTTCAGACATTTCCCTCCCATCTCTTGCCCTCCCTTTCTCATCTCTAAAGATTCAAATACATTTCCAGCCACCCCTCACTCTCTGTCTCCCTCCCTGCACATCTCTGCCTTATTTGCAAAGGCTTTTGAAGGCTCTTTTCAGACTGATAATCCTTTTTAGTCCTAAACTCTCATTATCAAATTCAATCTCATCACTGTATTTCCCTATGAGGGACAAAAGAAAAGAGGGGAACAGAGAGAATGAGGGGTAGGATGGGGTGCTTAGGAAAGAGCTCAGCAATTAGATTCCTTATTTTCTATAGAGATCTTTAGGAAGCCACAGAATGGGTGTGTGCTTGTTCGGTGACAGGAAGTGTCAGTAGTATTTCACGACCACCACCCTAGAAAGTCCTACTTGCCAGCTTCCTGCACTGCTGTAGAGCCTTCTAGGTCTAACACCAGTGTGCACCTTTGCCCTAGGCACTCTGCTCTATTAGCCAATATGCATTTTAAAATACAGACCTAATTATGCCTCTTTCCTGCATAAGTCCTTTAATGGCTTTCCATTACCCTGAGAGAAAAATAATCTTCCTTTGACCTAAAGGCCCTGCTGAGAAGCATCTCCCAGGCTTTTGGCCACAGCTGGTTTTCATTCTGATCTTTTGGTGTGTCAGTTGTTTCTCTTTGTGCCTGCATGTGGGACCTGCTCAATAGACAACCTCCTCCATACCATCCTCTTAGGCTGTTCCCTGGGTGATATGTAGACCCATCCCTTGGCCTGAGGAACTCCTCTCTACTTTTCAGATGCTAGATATCAGGCCATATTTTTAGGAATTCCATTTCCCAACTGCCCAGACATATTCCCTATTGTGTTCTTAGAACACAATGTGCCTATTTGTTCAAGTACCTTCACTATGCTGAGTTAAATGTATAATCACCTGATTCACATTTATCTTCACATTAAAATTGTACACATTGTGAAGACCAGGAGTGCATAGCCTGCTTAAAATTCATCCCCCTTGCTTAGCATAACTCTACACAGAGAAAGCATTCAAAATATACTTGGCGGGGCTGGAGAGATGGCTTAGTGGTTAAGAGCACCGACCGCTCTTACAGAGGACCCGGGTTCGATTCCCAGCACCCACATGGCGGCCAAGAACCGTCTGTCACTCCAATTCCAGGAGAACTCCAGTTCCAGGGGAATCCGAGACCCTCTTCTAACCTCCGCAGCATTGCACGACACGGGTGCACAAACTTGCATGCAGACAGTACATTCATACACATACAGAAATAAATAAAATTAAAAAAATATATACTTGTCAAATCCATACAAAAATATAAAAGAAAGGTATGAATCTGTTCTGTACCACACTGGGTCAGGTCTCAAGGAGGAGGAGGATCAATAACAGAATGCCTTATTTTTCACCTGCCAGAGGTTATATGGAACTTAGGAACTAGGTAGGTAGGGATAAGAACTTCAGTGTTCTTACTAAAGAGAAATGCTTTGGTGAGAAATATGTACCATTTCCCACTTAGAAACAAAACCAAAAAAATTGGTGTACTTGAAAGAAATGTCTGATTCTGGCTCTTTTGCTTTTTAAATATGGGGGCTTTCTATATAGGTCAGGCTATCCCCCAAATCATGATCCTACTGCATCAGCCTCCTAGGCACAGACCTGTGCTACTGTCCCCAGCTGATTCTAGGTTTTGAAGAAGCACTTATACAACCATAGTACTATGCCATAGAGTATGCACCAGTATAACAGAGTAAGATATCTTTTTTTATGGAGAAAAATCTGGCTAATACCATTCTAACCAAGCAACTAAACTTAGTATCAGAAATAATAAAACAAACTGACATTGCGTTCTTACTGAGGCGATGTATCAACATAGTCTTACTATGTGTTTGACAAAAACCTGTTCATAAAGAACCTCTATTATGATACACATAGTCCAGATGTTGGACTTTTAACATTTGTTAATATGTAGAAAAAAATGGAGGGAAATTAGGCCAGAGGTAGTTGTATACAGTTATAATCTCTGCACTCAGAAATCTGAAGGAGGAATGTGAATTTGAGACCAACCTGGACTAGATATCAAGAAACTGTGTGGTGGTTAGTGTTTATTGTCAGCCTGGAAGATGCTAGAATCACCTGAGAGATGGTCCTCTGGGTATGTCCATCGGGACCATCGTGATCACTTTAACTGAGGTGGGGCGACGCTCCCATTGTGGGCAGCGCCATTCCTTAGGCATAAGATCCTGGACTGTAAAAATGAAGAGAGCAAGCTGAGCACTAGCATGCATCATGCTCTTCTGATTGTGGGTGTGATGAGTCCACCTGCTCCTGCCACCATGCCTTCCCCACAATGATGGACTGCAACCCGGATCTGTGAGCAAAATAAGCTCTTTCTCCCTTAAGTTGCTTTTGTCACAGTATTTTATCACAGAACAAGAAAAAATAAAACAAACAAACAAAAAACCCCACCAAGACAACACTTTCAAAACAAACAGGGGCGGGGATTATTCTAGATTTGGTAACTAAAGAAAAAAGCACCTTTGCTTGTAGCACAGGGAGAGTAACAGGGTGGGCCTCTTGGCAGGCAGGTTCCAGCACCTTCCCTGCCCCTGTGCCTCTGGCTCAGGGTTCCAAGACCATTGGAGTTCTGTTGCTGCCAGCCCAGGGTCCCAGGACCATCCCAGCCTAGTCACTTCCAGCACAGGGTGAGTAAAAGCTGAAATTCTCTGCAGGCAGTTTCCAGGACCATCCCAGCTCAATCACTTCCAGCCCAGGGTTCGGAGACCATCCAAGCCCAGTCACTTTGGTGCAGGGTTCCAGGACCATCCTAGCACCTTCACTTCCAGCACAGGGAAAGTGACAGGGCGGACCTCTCTGCAGGCAAACTCCAGGACCATCAGAGCCCTGTTTCTTCCAGCCCAGAGTTTCAGGACCATCCCAGCCCAGTCACTCCCAGTGTAGGGCAGGTTACAGGACCATCCAAGCCCAGTCACTTCTGGTGCAGGGTCTCTGGAGCTGCTCCAACTTCCAAACCAGATCAGGTAAGGCCCTCAGGTCACCTTGGCAGCAACAGAATTGGGCAGGCAAAAACCATTGCTACCCACCCCTCTTGGGGCCATCCTGGTGGGAATAGAGAAGGTGACTCGGGGCACAAAGTAACAGAAGAGATAGTAAACCTTACAATCTAGAAGAACAGGCCTTCAACCAAAGGAAGAACCACTTGAATTTTGCAACAGACTATAAACAAAAAATCAAATCCACATTGCCAAGAGCACAATGAAAATCATCAACATGGGAAAAGCAAATAATAAATCCCTAACAAAATGTAGCAGTCCTATAGAAGACTCCAACAATGAGTTTTCCCTGGAGATAACCCAGGACACAGATCTCAAAAGAACAATAATAGACATACTCAGAGAAATGAAGGGAGAGGATCACAAAGTCAGGAATGAAGTGGAAGCACTGAAAAGATCCCATGCTGAAATGAAACAGGAAACCAACCAGTGAATCAAGGATCTAGAAGGAGAGAATGACAAACTCCAAAGGGAACTGGAAATACTAAAGAAATCACAGGATGAAGTGAAAAGGGAAATTGCACACTCATCCAATCAGTAGGAAAAGATGGGAGAAAGCCTCAGTAACAGATTGGACGAAGCAGAAAGTAGAATATCAACACTGGAAGACAAAGTGGAAGAACTGCAATGCTCAAACAAAGAGTATGAAAAATTAAAAAAAATCACAAGAATGGAACAATCAGGAAATATGGGACACTATGAAAAGATCAAACCTCTTCATCATAGGGATAGAGGAAGGAGAAGAATCCCAGGACAAAGGTATTGATCAGATCTTCAACAGAATAATAGAAGAAAATTTCCCCAAACTGAAAAATGACAAACCCATAAAATACAAGAAACACATATAACACCAAATAGACAAGATCAGAAAAGGAATACCCTGCACCATATCATTCCAGACCAGATCAGGTAAGGCCCTAACGTTACCTTGGCAGCAACAGAATTAGGCAGGCAAAAACCATTGCCACCCACCCCCCTTGGCACCATCCTGGTGGGAATAGAGAAGGTGACACTAGATGTTAAAACACTAGATGCCCAAAACAAAGACGAATTACTGAAGGCCACAAGAGAAAAACAACAAGTTACATATAAAGGAAAACCCATCAGAATTACAGCTGACTTTTCAGTGCAAATGATGAAAGCCAGAAGAAGTTGGACCAAAGTATTCCCAGTACTAAAGGACTATAGATGCCAACCCAGATTACTATACCCAGCACAAATGTGAATTATACTTGAAGGAGAAAGAAAAATCTTTCAAGACATAAACAAGATGAAAGAATTCATGTCCAGGAAGCCAACACTTTAGAAAATACTCAAAGCAATTCAAAGGCCAGAGGAAAGAAGCAACTATCCCCAAGCACCTAGAGAGAGTAATGAGTAAAAGTATAACTGCAGAAATACAAACCTAGGCCAAGAATGCAAACATAAAATATGGCAAAATGAAGCAGTACACATCTCTCAATAATAACTTTAAATATTAGCGGGCTGAACTCCCCAATCAAAAGACATAGACTGGGAGAATGGATTAGGAAACAGAACCCATCTATATGCTGTCTACGAGAAACCCATCTTACCCTCAAGTGTAGGCATCAACTTAAAGTGAAAGGATGGAAAAAATATTCCAAGCAAATGGTACCAAAAAGCAAGCAGGAGTTGCTATTCTAATATCAGACAACATAGACTTCAAAGTAAAACTAATCAGAAGAGACAGAGAGGGCCACTACATCCTTATCAAAGGATCAATTAACCATGAACTTTTCAGAATCATGAATATATATGCACCAAACTCCGGTGCAATGAACTTTATAAACACAATTCTACAGGAACTCAAGGCACAGATTGATCCTAGCACACTAATAGTGGGGGATTTCAATACCCCACTAAGCCCATTAGATAGGTCAATTAGTCAAAGAATAAACAGATATCTGAACTGAAAAATACAATACACCATATGAACCTCACAGATATCTACCGAAAATTCCACCCAAACACCAGAGAATGTACTTTCTACTCATCACCCCATGGAACATTCTCCAAAATCGACCACATACTGGGACACAGGAAAAAAATCTCTACAAATACAAAAGCATTGAAATAATTTCATGCATTCTATCAGACCACAGTACAATAAAGCTCAATATCAACACCAGAATAAGTCCAACTATCTACAAGAATACATGGAGACTAAACAACACACTTCTGAATAATGAATGGGTCAAAGAATAAATAAAGAAAGAAATAAAAACATTCCTGGAACTAAATGAAAAAGAAACTACAACACAGCAAAACCTATGGGATACTTTAAAAGCAGTCTTAAGAGGGAAGCTTATAGCTCACAGTGCCTCCATTAAAAAAGCAGAAAGAGGACAAATAAATGAACTAACACTGCAACTAAAAACATTTGAGAGACAACAACAAATGGACCCTAAATCCAACAGACAAGAAGAAATCACAAAAGTCAGAGCAGAAATCAATGAAATAGAAACAAAGAAAGCAATACAAAGAATCAATGAATTCAAAATCTGGTTCTTTGAATGGGTAAACAAGATAAATAGACCCCTAGCCCAGTTAACCAAAAGAAAGAAAGAGCAACTCCAAATCGATAATATTCATGATGAAAGGGGGAACATCACAACAGAGAAAAGATCCAGACAATCATATGAGACTACTTCAAAAACCTATACTTTACTAAATTTGAAAACCTAAGAGAAATGGTTGAATATTTGAAATCCTAGAATTCACCAAATCTTAACCAAGAAGAGATTGACAGCTTAAACAGACCTGTAATATATGAGGAAGTTGAAAATGTAATAGTAAATCTCCCAACTAAAAAAAAAGCCCAGGCCCAGAAGATTTCAAGGCACAATTCTATAAAACATTTAAAGAAGACTTATAACCATTATTATTAAAACTGTTCAGAAGGATACAAGCAGAGGGAAACCTCCCAAATTCCTTCTACAAAGCCAGCATCACTCTAATACCAAAACCAGGCAAAGATACAACCAAAACAGAAAACTATAGACCCATCTCATTAATGAACATAGATGCAAAAATTCTCAACAAAATACTTCCAAACCACATACAGACCCACATCAAAAAGATCATCCATCATGACCAAGTGGGATTCATACCAGAGATGCAGGGATGGTTCAACATATGAAAATCAATAAATATCATAAAACACATAAACGGACTGAAATACACAAACCACATGATCATCTCAATAGATGCAGAAAAAGCCTTCAACAAATTCCAGCATCTCTTCATGCTTTAAGTCCTAGAGGAAACTGGTTTACAGGGAATATTCCTCAATGTAATCAAAGCCATATACAACAAACTGACAGCCAACATCATCCTAAATGGAGAAAAGTTAGAAACATTCCCCTTAAAGGCACAACATGGGAAGGCTGTCCCCTATCACCACTCCTATTCAATATAGTGCTTGAAACATTTGCCAGAGCAATAAGGCAAGCAAGGGAAATTAAAGCAGTACTAATTGGAAAAGAGGAAGTCAAGCTATCCCTCTTTGCAGATGATATGATAGTTTACCTAAGGGATGCTAAAAACTATACCAGAAAATTCCTAGAAATGATTAAGAGTTTCAGTAAAGTGTCAGGATACAAAATTAACCTAGAAAAATCAGTATCCTTTCTTTACACCAACAACAAGCAACTGGAGAAGGAATACAAGAAGATCTTCCCACTCACAATAGCCACAAAAGCAATAAAATACCTAGGAACAAACCTAACCAAAGGCACCAAAGATCTCTACAGCAAAAAATTTAAACCCCTGAAGAAGGAGATTGAAGACATCAGAAGATGGAAAGACCCATGCACATGGATTGGATTAATATAGTAAAAATGTCCATTCTACCCAAATTAGTATACAGATACAATGCAATCCCAATTAAAATCCACAAGAGTTTCTTCACAGATTTGGAAAAAAATCCTGAAATTCATATGGAAAAACAAAAGACCCTAAATAGCCAAAGTGATCCTGAGCAAAAAGTGCAATACAGGGGATCACTATACCAGTCTTCAAACTATATTACAGGGCTATAGTCATAAAAACAGCCTGGTACTGGCACAAAAATAGGCCTGTAGACCAATGGAACAAAATTGAAGATCCAAACTTGAGCACATACAATTTCAGCCACTTCATATTTGACAAAGGGGCCAAAAAGACTCAATGGAGGAAAGACAGCATTTTCAGCAAATGGTACTGGCAAAACTGGATCACCATTTGTAGTAGAATAAAATTAAACCCCTACCTCTCACCCTGTACAAAAATCAACTCCATTGGATCAAAGACATCAACCTGAAACTGGAAAGTCTGAAGGTGATACAAGAAAATGTTGGCAGCAATCTACAAGACATAGGCATAGGAAAAGACTTTCTAAATTGAACAGCAGCTGCACAGGAAGTAAGGTCAACAATTGACAAGTGGGCTCTCATTAAACTCAAAAGCTTCTGTACAGCAAGAGAAACAATCAATGAAGTGAAGGGGAATCCCACAGAATGGGAGGAAACCTTCACCATTGATACATCAGACAGAGCATTAACATCCAGAATATATAAACTACTCAAAAAACAGAGATGTAAAAAATCAAATGACTCACTCAAGAGATGGAGTAAAGAGCTGAACAGAGACTTCACAAGTGAGCAAATAAAGATGGCTGAAAAAATCTTAAAAAGTATTCCACATCATTAATAATGAAGTAAATGCAAATTAAAACCACTTTAAGGTATCATCTCACTCTGATAAGACTGGCTAAAATCATGAAAACAAAAGACACCAAATGCTGGAGAGGATGTGGGTAAAGTGGAACACCCATCCACTGCTGGTGGAAATGTGAACTTGTATGGAAAGCAGTGTGGAGAATCCTTAAAAGACTCAAAATAAGCCTACCACCTGACCCAGTCATACCACTCCTGGTTATATGCCCACAAGACTCATCCTACCGCAAAGATACATGCACACCTATGTTTATTGCAGCTCTCTTCACATTAGCAAAGAGTTGGAACCAACCCACATGCCCCTCAGCCAATGAGTGGATAGAGAAAATGTGGTCATCTACACAGTGGAGTTTTATGCAGTGGTAAAGAAAGATGACATCATGAACTTTGCAGGTAAATGGATGGAAGTAGAAGACATTATGCTAAGTGAAGTAACACAGTCCCAGAAAAACAAAAGACAAATAGTATCCCTCATCTGTGGATGCTAGCACCAAATACCTAGTAGTAAGGCAAACTGAGCAATGTGTGTGTGTGTGTGTGTGTGTGTGTGTGTGTGTGTATTTTTCTTTTCCTGAAAGCAACTGTACCATTATAATGTGAGTACCTTAATGGGATCTAGAATTAACCTACCACTTATTTTCAGACTTTGTAATTGTGGTGTATGGGGGGAGTGTATGTATGCATACTTTAGAGTAATATAAAATTAAAGGGAAAAAATGTGAATTCCAAAAATCATTACCCTCATTTGTGGTTGCTAACACCAACTCACAGTTGAAAGGCAAGCTGAACAACATTATTGTTATATTTCTTTTTATCTGAAAGCAACTGTGCTGTTATAATGTGAATCTCTTAATGGGCTCTAGAATTGACCTACCACTTATTTTCAGAATCTGTAATTACTGTATATGGGTAGAAGGTACATATTCATATCTTAGAGTAACAAAAAATTAAAGGGGATAAATGTGACTGCTTAAACAAATTTTGGAATTAACATACAGTTTATTCTCAGAGGTCATAATTTTGATACATATGTGATGGTTATATGGGCATATGCTGGAGCAATGCAAAGCGGAGGGAACAACAACATAAAGACTGGGTCAAAGAACTGACTGATACAGTTACATTCTTCCCAAAACGACAAGCCTCTGCAATGAAAAACTTTGGAAAGACTGAGAGAAAGATGCAAGATATGTATGGCAGAAGGCATGAACTGGGGTGTGGTGGGGGTCAGGGAGAGGAGAATGTGTCTAAATTGGACTGAAAGATAATGTATGAAATACAGGAATCATCAATAAAAGTATTTAAAAAAGAAAATTCAATGTCACATGTTTTAAAATAAGCATAAGAGAAACTTTAAGGTAAGTTAGAGAAATTTAAATATGTCTCATGTATTAGGTAATGTTATTGCATCAATGTTAAGCTATATGTATGAAAAACAGTACTGTGGTTAAGTAGAAAAATGCCCTTGTTCTTAGGAGATACCTACTGAGATATACAGATTCAACAACAACAACAACAAAAAGTGGAAAGACAACACAGAAATGTCAACAATTCAGTAACTGATGAATATGGATGGACAGTATATAGTTATCATTGGTTTATTTATTTATTTATTTATTTATTTATTTATTTATATTTTATTTATTTATTCCAATCTTAGAAACTGAGCCAGGACCTCACATGTGCTAGGCAAGTGCTCTACCACTGAGCTGTATATCCAGTCTTTATTTCCTTACTTATTGATTGGTTTGAGAGATTGAACCCAGGCCCTCAGGTTATCACAACCCTTACTGGGTTGTGATTATTAAGCTACATTCCCCAAACCCTGAATTATTCTTTGAAGTGTTATGTACATTTGATTTCCCCCCAAAAGCATAAAGTTGAGTAAGTGAATGGCTATGATAAGATGCTTTTAGATGCATAACTAAGTGGCCTGCTGATACTTCCTCTTACTTAAATTACTTTTCACTCCTGGGCAAGAGTAGACGCCACCCACTTCCTGATTTCTCTGCCCTTTAAACAGACCCATTTTTATAAAATTTATGGTCCTGCATAGCTGAGCAGAATAGGTAACTCTTGCAGGCAGGCAGATCTCACGGAGAAGCTAGAAAGGTCTCAGTATGATTTCCCAATTTTACCTCCTAATCTTCCTCTTTAGAGACATTACAAGGCCAGGAGTTTTCCAGGGCTCAGCTTGTTAAGCTGTTTATGAGGTTTTTGTATCTGAATGTGGGGGTTGTGAAGTTATGGCAACAGTAAAAAGGTTCCCGAATGCACAGTGAACAAGAATTAATTCCAAACGAAAGCCATCATCTATCTGGGTGTTTCTGGCAGTGCTCACATGTGCTGTATCATATGACATCACTGCAGCCTTGGTTTTGAACATGCAGCATGTACATATTATCATGCCAGGGGAGTCCAGTGAACAATATCAGAAACACCTTGGTTCAGACTTGAGATTATTATATGTTATAGACTGCAACATGTTAACAGAGCTTATACACAGTTCTTTCTTTCTTGATATTAACACAAAATGGTTATACTTACCTGGAAGGGGAGATACCATGATAACGAAGGTGGTTTTCCCAGGTGTGCTGGATAGCTTTAGTGTCAATTTGACACACCTGGGTTGAGGGAGCGTCAACTGGGGAATTGGTCCATTGGATTGGCCTGTGGCCATATCCATGGAGTACTATCTTGATTGTCAAGCAATGTGGGAGGACCCAGCCCACAATGAGTGGTGCCACCCTGGGCAGGTTGTTGTGTATCATATAAGAAGGCAGGCTGGGCATGAGCCAGGGGAGCAAGCCAGTGAACAGCATTCCTCCATGGCCTGTGCTTCAGCTCCTGCCTCCAGGTTCCTGTCCTGAGTTCCTGCCTTGGGCTCCCTAGGTGATGAACTGTGACCCGAGAGATGTAAGCTAAATAAACCCTTTCCTCCCCAAGTTGGTGTCAGTCAGAGTGTTTTGTCACAGCAATGGAAGACAAACTACAACACCAGGGCAAGGCTCATCCATTGCACTTGGGATGTGCTGACCCCTGCAATTTCCCCAAATTCGGGAAACTCCACTGCATAATTTGTGGTAGTGGGGGACTGCGTTCGCACTCTCCCCTGAATAAAACAAAAACAAAACAAAAAACACCCCATAATGATTTAATTATGGAAAACAAAGACTTTTCATATTTCCCCATCATTATCCAGTATGAGAACTTCAAATAAGCACAACTTTGAGTTGTATAGTGTTAGAATGTTTGATTATAAAATATGCTGCTTGAGTTACTGACTTTCTTTTCTTTCTTTTTTTTTTTTTTTTTTGTCTTTTTGAGACAGGGTCTCCCTGTAGTCCCAGCTGTCCTGGAACTCACTCTGTAGACCAGGCTGGCCTTGAACTCACAATGATCAGCTTGCCTCTACCTCCCAAGTGCTAGGATTAAAGTTGTGTGCCACCACGCCTGGCTTGAATCTTGAATTTTGTCAAATACTTTATTTTTATTTTATTTTATTTTTTTGTGGTGCTAAGGATTGAACCCAGTTGAGCATGACAGGCAAGTGCCCTGCCACTGAGCAGCCCTAGCTCTAGTTGTTTATTATTTATTCATATATTTTAATTTGTGGAGGAAGAAAGGGGAGTAATGGAATATAAAGGGTTAAATGGGGTGGGTGGGGAATAGATGGCAGAGGAGGGAGTGCAGGGAGGGATAACACTAAAGGCCTCTAGAAAAAGTCATATGGAAGCCTACTATTGTAGAAGCTTCTTAAAATATTGATAGATGATAGATTATGGAGGATAGATAGGTAGGTAGATGGAAAAGATGGATGGATAGACAGACAGACAGACAGACAGACAGATAGATGGAACATGAGCAATTACAGGTTTGCACATGCTTGCTGTCATAGATAGATAGAGTAAATGGTATTACCCTATAATGGGTGTCAGGGAGGTGCATTGCAAGGCATCACTGCTAACAAAATAAGCCTACTGCCAGGAATGGTCTCCCTCTTTTTGGAGTTGTTGACCAGGTAGTTACCATGACACTCATTGCTTTTGGTTGCTCTCCAGAATTTGATGGTAAGACTTTATTTACAAAGACATTACACATGTGAGAACGTGAGTCATAAAGTAAGCAAGGAGAAATCAAGCTCGTACTGACCACAAACCTTCATTGCTGCTGCCCAATTTTCATAGTGCTTTCTACATGCTATCAGAAGGGAAAAGTAATCATCAACCTTACTCAGATGTGAACTCTGTGAGCCACGATAATGACTGGCTTGGCAAGATTTGCCCATTAGTGGAATAGCAATGTGAATGTTATAGAAATAACCAATGACCTTCTTATTGGATTTAAGTTCTGCTTCATAAGATGGAGCCTGTGGTTGGCCCCATTATCAGGCCCTGTAACCTGTAGCTAGACAGGTCACAAGCTATAGGGGAGAACATACTACTGTTACCCTGTTAAATGGAAATAGTATTAAAAATGACTCCTTGCTGGGCATGGTGGTGAAAGCCTTTAATCCCAGCACTTGGGAGGGGAGGCAGGCAGATCTCTGTGAGACTGAGGCCAGCCTGGTCTACTAGAGAGTTTCAGGCCACCCACAGCTACAGGGATACCCTATCTCAAAAAAAAAATAATGAAGTAAAAATCTGGGCATGGTGGCACACAGCTTTAATCCCAGCATTCCGGAGGAAGAGGCAGGTGGATCTCTGTGAGACTGAGCCCAGCCTGATCTACATAACGAATTCCAGGCCATCCCAGAACTACAGAGAGACCCTGCCTCAGTAAAAAACATAAAAATAAAATAAAATGACTCCTCATGACGTATTGTTATACCCAATAGATTAGTGCAGTTCTCAACACTCACTAGAGAAGCTTAAGGCAGCAAACTGTGATTGACACAGAGACTGGGCAACGTGCAGAAATGAAGGTGCTGTGGAGCGTTCAGTCCTGGATGAATGGAACGCCTAGATTTCATCTTCTCCTCCCAAGGCTCAAGGATCATTGGTGAGGAGGGGATGGAAAGATTGTAAGAGTCAGAGATGCTATATATATATTTTTTCAAGGAAAGATGTTTTCTGGACATAATAGGGCAGTTGTACATAAGAACCCACAGTGCCTGTGACAGTGTGCACAAGACCTGTGCAAGCCCAAACCAGACAAAAACCAGGCATAGATGGGGGAGGTGGATGGGAAGCCCTAGTCCTTGCTGAGAAACTATTGCTAACTGATAGCTGCTGGGAGAGAGTGAGTCAGTTTTCTTTAAGGATGTTATACCAGGTAGGTTCACAAAGCTCCAGGGGATGGACATACACTGAGAGCATTTGGGAAACACAACTTAGCCTGGATAGGCCTTAAAAAGCAATATGGGATGTAAAATGACGGGGAGGACGGAGGGTGGATGTTAGAGGAGATGGGAAGGGGTATGATTATGCTCAAAATACATTGTATAAATTCTCAAGGAATCAAATAAAGTATTCCTTTAAAAATTCATGTCTTTATGTGTATATGTGCACATTCTTGTACCATAGTGCACATATGAGGTCAGAGGACAACCTCAGGAGTCTATCCTCTGCTCTCACTTTGCTTGAGACAGTCTCTGATCTTTTTCCATGGCATATGCCAGGCTGCTTAACTGTAAGCTTCTGAGGAGGCTTGCTTCCACCTCCTATCTGCCTATAGAAATAAGGATGAACGTTTGGCTTTATGCGGGCTCTGGAGAGTCACACTTGGGCATAGCCTTCTCCAGAGTGGAAAAAAAAAAAAAGACACAGGAAGCATGATTCCCCACTGAAACAGCCCCAGCCCTCTTTTTTACTTTTCATTTTGAAACATGTTCTGGCTAAGTTTCCAGGGCTGGCCTTGAACTCTTTTGCTTTAAGTGGGATTACAGACCTGTGCCTATTATAAATAGAAAATTCAAAAGTTAGTGATTAGCTAGAACTAACAGTGATTCGCTCATCTGCAATCTTTTATTTCTGTCCCTACCCAAGTTCATTCCCCCATATTGCTTTTATGGGTGCCTTAGGCACCAAATTATAATACATGTTCTCAAAATATATGCTTAAAACAATGGATCTTAGCATGTGGTCCCCAGACCTTCAGTATCACCACAATCACCTGGAAACTTGCTGGAAACAAAGTCTCAGGCCCCAAGGAAGTCCTGGATTAGAAACTCTGGGGTAAGGACTAGTAACCTGTTCTAACAAGTCCTCTAGGGATTCTGATGCAATCCGACGACCTGGAACAACTGCGCCAAAAGATAGCCATAATTACCATATATATATATATATATATATATATACACATATACATATAGACATACATATATTTTTTCTTTTGAGACAGGGTTTCATGTTGGTCTCAAAGATGGACATGGGTACTATTTCACCTGGCTATGACTCGTCTGTAACTTCTTTGAATAGTTCGCCATCCATTATCCAACCTCCTTCATTGCAAGTGTAAATGCTAGATCACTTGTAGATTTTCCACATTCCAAATTTTTCTGGATATAGCATTCCGTCCTGTGCAATTTCTAAAGGTTGATAGTTGGCTTATAGTGTGGTGGGGCACCTCAAGATTGCCCATAGCTAGCTATGCCATATTATGAGCCACAGCTGATCCCCAAAGTTAAAACTTAACTCCAAGTATGGGAATAAAAAAAGTTTCATTCAACTAAACCGAAGCAGGAGCTTGAGAGCAGGTCAGTGTGTAGAGATGAGCTCATTCTGCATGGCTTCGTACTTTATGCTTGGCTTACTTTTAGAGAGTGAAGGGTCTTACTGCTCCTGAGCTTGCAAACTTAAACTTTTTATCCCTGGATATGGTTTTTCCTATATAAAACAACTGTAACTAGTCAGACTTCTTCCTAATCCCACTGCTCCAGTGAGTTAATTCCAGAAGCAAGGCAATTGGTGCTTCCCAGAGAAAGCTGCACAAAAAAATGCAGTCAAACAGGTTTCCGTGTCTGGAAAATCTGTCTTTAGTTTAAATAAAAGGAGGAAAGTCACAAACTGGTTTACCTAGTCAGTGCTGAAATCAAACATATAAATAAAAAATAAATAAAAAAATAAAACACAAAATCTGTGTTTTATCCACTAAATAAAATCCTTTTAGTGTCTCTCCCTCCAAACTTTTTAAAGTTGGTTTTGGGGTACAGTGTAGATTGACTCTCTGGTGACCTGAGACTTACAAACTCTTCTATATTATGGGGTAAACTTTCTCTTGTTTTTCTTTTTCCTTAAATAGAAAAAACAAAACAAAACAAAACAACAACTCCTGGAGCTAGAGAGATGACGTAGAGGTTGGGAGCACCGACTGCTCTTGCAGAGGACCTGGGTTCAATTCCCAGCACCCACATGGCAGCTGAGGGGAATCTGATGACCTCTGCGGCATTGCAGGACATGGGTGCACAGATCTACATGCAGACAGTACATTCGTACACATGAAAAATAATAAAAAAAAAATGAAAACCTCCTGTGGTATTATCCTCCATGAGAGGCATGGTGGTCATGCTTTGTTCCTTGTGACTGGATAACTGGGTTCAGGACCCAGAGTGGTTCCCTTGCACCATGGAGTGGCTGGCTCAGGGCCATTCTTCATGCTATGTTTGTTGATTTGGGTGCCAGTTACAAGGATGTGTTCAGTTGGTAAAAATTCACAGATGATCTGTGCATTTTCCACTACATACAGAGTACAATGAGGTATATTGTTTTGTTTTGAGACATGTTCTCACTATGCAGACCAGAGTGGTCTTGAACTTGCGGAGATCTTCCTGTCTCTGCCTGCCATGAGCTAGGATTATAGGTGTATGCCACTGTTCTGGGGAAACAAGGTTTTAAATGAGCTGGAGTCTCACTACCTACTAATACTACCTATCATTGTGATGGTTTTTATTTTTCACCTGTCTCCACTGTTCAGTAATGTACTATACATGTTTGTAGATTATGAGCAACAGAGTACATTCTATGTCTTGGTGTGCAGTCAGGTATGCTATTTAGATTGGTGTAAGTATACGCTCTGATGCTTTCTGCATAAGGGAAATGCTTAACTACCCACTTCTCAGAATGTAATCTGGTTGCTAAGTAATGTAGAATGGTATATGCTATAATCTAATAAAAAGTGAAAAAAAAAAAATCCAGTCAGTCCCTCACAGGGTGGGTCATGTTAATAGCACAGAAGGCTCTTCATAGTGGGGAGCAGGCAGTTGATGAGAAATCTCTGTACCTTCCTCTCAATTTTCCTGCAAGCCCAAACTCCCTCTAAAAATGTTCTAGAATTTTTAAGACAGAATTTTTTGGGGTCCTTTTTTTTAAAAGATAGGGTCTCCCTTTAGTCCCAGCTGGCCTGGAGCTTGCTATGTAGACCAGGCTGGCCTTGAACTCACAGAGATCTGTCTGCCTCTGCCTCCAGAGTGCTGGGATTAAAGGCATGCTGGGAATCAAACTTGGGTCTTCTGCAAGAGCAGTCAGTGCTTTTAACTGCTGAGCGATCTCTCCAGCTCCCTGAATTTTTTTTTTAAACTAAAAATAAGGCTAGTCAGATGGCTCATTGGTTAAAAGGTGTTTACTACCATGCCTGATGAACTGAGTTTGATCCTCAGGAATGGTAAAAGGAGTAAACTAACTCCTGAAAGTTGCCCTCCAACCTCCATAAGCACACCATGGCATGTGCACAGGCACGTACACACACACACACACACACACACACACACACACACACACACACAAATGTAATTTTAAACATTGTAGGGCTAGATGGATGGCTCAGTGGTTAAGAGCACTGGCTGCTCTTCTGAGGACTGGAGTTCATTTCCCAGCACCCACATGAAGACTAACAACCATCAGTAACTCCTGTTCCAGGGAATCTGATACCCTCTTCTGGCCTCCCAAGAGCTGTGTCCATGTGGTGCACTTACGAAGGCAAGCAAAAAGACTCATACACATAAAAAATAACAAATTTCCTTTCATATCATTTTTATTACAGAAGATTTCTAAGATTCAAACCACTTTATATGATTAAATGGTAAGCACACATTTAAACTATTATTAGGACCCTTTGAATTTTTTTTTTTTTTTTTGACTTTTTGAGACAGGGTCTCCCTGTAGCTCCGGCTGTCCTGGAACTCACTCTGTAGACCAGGCTGGCCTTCAACTCACAGAGATCCGCCTGCCTCTGCCTTCCAAGTGCCAGGATTAAAGGCGTGTGCCACCATGCCTGGCTGAAAATTTTAATGAAAGCAAAAAGGAGAGATGAAGAGAAGGAAGGAAGGAGGGACAGGAAGAATGGAGTGAGAAAGGAGTAAGGGAAAGAAAGAGAAGGTGGGGGAGAGGAAAGAAATCTGTGTCAGGAACACATAAAAGAAAAATACACTGGGGCTGGAGAGATGGCTCAGCAGTTAACAGCACACTGACTGCTCTTGCAGAGGACCCGGGTTCGATTCCCAGCACCCTCATGGCGGCTAAGAACCATCTTTAACTCCCATTTCAGGGGAATCTGACACCTTTTTCTGACTTCCGCAGCATTGCACAACATGGATGCACCAACCTACATGCAGACAGTATGCTCATACACATAAAATAATAAATTAAAAAAAATTAAATGAGATTCCCCCATCCGAGCACTTCCTTAAGGAAAACATGACATCTTTTAGCAAAAAAAAAAAAAAATCCTCCAATTCAGGTGATGGATATGTATGTATGCATATATTTATGTATATATAACTATGTATATATATGTATATATATTGAAGCAATACAAGTTAGGGAGAACAACAAAAGAACTGGAAAAAAAACTCTGGAAAGACTAAGAAAAAGATGCAAGACATGTATAGTAGAGTGCAGGGACTCAGGTGGGGTGGAAGTCATGGAAAGGGAAGTGACTGTAAATTCAATTCAGAAATGATGTATGATTTAATAACAATAAAAAATAAAATTTAAAAATTAAAAAAGAAAACAACACCATATAAATTCATCATTATCACTAAGGACAAAAGCTAAAGATGATTTTGTTTCCATGCCCAAGCTAGTGTCAGTTACTTGGCTCTGAAAGGAAGGAAATAAGGGCAGCAGTGTTCCTGCAACACAGAAATGCCTGCTGTCTTTGTTAGCCTGACACGCGTACCCTCCCCCAAGCCCAGCTCACAGACTCTTCCTTGTTCCCCACTGCCCCGCCTCGTCATGTCGGTTCATCCTGTGTCTAGCTTGGTGCCACAGATGCCAATCCACTTTACATTCCAGTCCCCTGGGTTGTGCTTCCGGGTACAGCTTCCCAGGGTTCTCTGCTGTTGCTGCTAGAAGTAGGAAATTACCTGTTAAATACCTTGCCTGGCAGGAAGCTCTTCACTGTTCACAAGTGTTGTCTGTGAGACCAGACCCTCGCAGACATTCCATGCAGGCCCTCTATCTTACGCTCACCTTCTACTTTTGTGAAGTCATTTCTTTTTCCAGCTACATTAAATATACTTGGTATTCAGGGGCCATTTGTGATGGATCTTTTCAAGATCTAGTTGATTTGAACCAACTTGATAGATTTCTTTTAAAACTTGGCTCAATATTAGATTTTATTTGATTATTTGCCAACAAACCAGAAAGTCCAATTAGATGTCATGAATTGTAATTCTGCTGAAGCAAAAATTTAAACTTGTGCCTTTAGACAGGAAGGCTTTTTTTTTCTTTTTTGAGACAGGGTCTCCCTGTAGCCCCAGCTGTCCTGGAACTCACTCTGTAGACCAGGCTGGCCTTGAACTTACAAAGATCTGCCTGCCTCTGCCTCCTAAGTGCTAGGATAGAGTTTAAGCCTCTGGGGAATGCTTAAGAATGGAGTGATCCCATAGCAGAACCGTCACAGGCTCAGGGCAATCTGAGGTCCTGCAATAAGTGAAGGGCTGGGCTGCACAGACAAGGCCAGACACAAGGGTGAAGCAGGAGTCTGAGGGTCAGAGGATGGACTCAAGATAGCAAATGCAAGAGGCTGGAGGAGAGTGTAGGAAGGGCTCAGTTCTCGCTCTGTTCATCCTCCCTGGCTGTCCTCATTTGTCTCTTGTGCTTTGATTTCCCCAGCTGCACCCTGAACTCCTAGGCTAATAAATTCAACCATACATTGCCCTTATTTGGATTGGATGCTTCACTGTCAAAAAGATGTTTTTTATCCAAACTCTAACCTTTTTTTACTTTTTTGTGTGTATGTAGTGTATGTGTGTGATATACATATACAGTTGTGTGTATGAGTGCATGTGCCTGTGTGTACATGTGTAGAGGCCAGAGAATATCAGATGTCCTGCTTTATCAATCTCTACTTTATTTCCGCAAGATGGGGATCTCTCCCTGAATCCAGAGCTGCCCTGACAATCCAGCAATCCTCCTGTCTCTACCCACTTCGTTGCATGGGTTATGGGCTTTTTTTTTTCAATTTTTTTTTACTATTAAACTTTTTCCATAGGTTATACGTCATTTCTCAATCGAATCTAGAATCGTTTCCCTTTCCATGCCCCCCACCCCACCTGAGTCCCTGCACTCTGCCATGAATGTCCTGTATCTTTTTCTGAGTCTTTCCAGAGGTTTTTTTTTTCAGTTCTTTTGTTGTTGTTCTCTCCAACTTGTATTGCTACAGTATATATACACATAGTTATATATATATATAATATACATACATACATACATACACATACCACTTGAATTGTAGGATTTTTTCTTAAAAGATGTCATGTTTTCCTTAAAGAAGTGCTCAAAAGTTCCTCCTTGGCAATCCCAAACAACTGTCAATCCTACACTTTTGCTACACATTGGGGTCTTTCCCTCCCATGGTCCCCCAAATGAAGTCCATTAAGCATGTGTCCTGTCTTGATCCCCCTGCACTGGCCTCCATGATACAGCCCAGGTAGTCCAACAATGGCAGTCTATTTTCTAATGAGGCTGACATCCTCTTAGCTGTTTAGTCCACAAGCTGGTATCTCAGTAGTCCCCATCTGGCATCGAAGGTTTGGAGGATTCTTGTAGAGACATGAGTCCTCAGTCCATCTTGGAAGGTTACAGAGCTGTGTCTCTGTCTTTGAGGAGTGCCAAAAGAGGTGGCAGCCACAGAGTTGATGTACTTGCCAGTAAGAATTGAAGATAGGCCAAACAACAGTACTCTTTCTTTTTTCTTTTTGTCTCTTTACTGAGATCTCAAGTTCTATGTCTGCAGTACAGTTTCTCTAGTCTTACTGATTATTTATATCTGGTTGTACTTTCCTTTTGGATGCTTAAGGCCACACAGCCCAGATTAACCAAAGTTTTTGTTTTCTCAAGATCAGTTGAGGATCTGGTCCTCAGGGGTCTCTCGGGGCTTTTTTTGGGGGGGGGAGGAGGGGAGAGCCCCTTGCTCCTTCCAGCTTATCATTTACCAGTTCCATCCACTCGAGGACAAACTCAGGTCTGGCTTGACCAGGCTTCCTTTTTGGAAGCATGAGCAGACTTTCCTCTTTATAGACTGGACATTGGCTGAAGTCTCATTAGTGGATCTCCAAGACCTCCCTGAACAGGAAGACTGGTGACTCACATTTGCAGGACATTTCAAGAGATGCCCCCATGCATAATCTCCTAAGACTTAATTGACCTCTGAGGGCAAGGAACAAAGTTATCCCTTAGGTGCATGGGTTACAGGTGTTTGTAACAGACCTGGCTTGTCGTGTGGTTACTAGGGACTTGGGCTCACACCCTTATGCTCTCAGAGCAAGTCCTCTTGCCCATGGGCCCATCTCTCTAGCCCCAAACTCCAACTCCATTTGGCCTTTTTAAGATGGAGTTTCCCCGTAGCCCCAGCTGGCCTGGAACTCACTATGTAGACCAGGCTGGCCTCGAACTCACAGAGATTCACTTTCCCCTGCCTCCCAAGTGCTGGGATTAAAGGTGTGCGCCACCACACCCAGCTTCATCTGGCCTTTTTAAAAACTTTTTTAAATTTATTTTTTACATGTATGAGTGTACTGTCTGCATGTAGGTTTGTGCACCCGTGTCATGCCATGCCATGGAGGTCAGAAGAGGATGTCGGATACACCTAGAACTGGAGTTAAAGATGGTTTTCAGCCACCATATGGGTGCTGGGGATCAAATCTGGGTCCTCTGCAAGAGCAGTCGGCAACTCTTAACCGCTAGGCCATCTCTCCAGCCCCATCATCTGGCCTTTTTATTATTAGGTGCAGGGCAAATAGCTTTGTTGAATTTTCAGACACCAGCAGTGCAAATATTTTGCTTACAGCATGCATAAGCATGCAAAGTAGAGAATAGTGAGGTCATCATACCTGGGAGATCACAGGTGTTTAGCTAAGATAACTTACAACGTGGGTGATATGCTCTAAGGCGGGAGTTTCATTGAGATTAGAAGTCTGCATATGTTTTAGAGCTTTGAAGCTGTAGCAATAGTCAAAACCATAAGTCAGTTGTGGAATCTAGGTACTATCTCTGTGTGTAGAATTCATAAAATTGAATCTTAAGCTACCTTGGTGATTTTAATCCTGTCTACATTCCTTCTTGTTTACACAGACATCTCCTGTCTCTTTCTGCCTTATGGTTCAGTCTTTCTGCCCTCCTTCCAGTGGCATTTGAAGTCATCTTTGATTTGTTTTCCCTCTCCCCTCATACCTTATAGCTCATCACTCATTAAATACCGACATTCTTTTTGTGTTGTGGCTATACCAAAAAAAATCCTGTAGAGAGTTTTGTCTATAAAATGTGTATCAGTTTTATATTGTTACTCAAGAAATGACTACAAGCTTAATGGATTTTATACAACACCTATTTACTGGCTCATGGCTTACTTGCTTACTATGACTGGCATGGTGTGACAGCCTCTGTGGAGTGTATCAGGCATCAGGAGCTGAAGTCAAAGCATTATCCAGGCAGAGATCTGAGGAGGCTCTGGGGAAAACCTGCTTCCAGCTCATTCCAGTTCATGGAACTCAGCTCTGCTATAAATCTCTGACTTCAGCTCTAAGTTGGACATTGCTGTCTCCTTTCACGGGGATCATGTGATGAAGTCAGCTTCACCTGGGTGCTTGTTTTATTTCTAGTATGGTAGGTAATGGATTAGGGACCTTAATTACATGGCTTCATCATAACGCTTAGATAGGTGTGTGGTAATTACTGAAATAATTATTTGGATATAATGGTTAATTTTATGTGGGAACCTTGACTTGGTCACAGGGTTTCCAGGCTTTGGTCAAACATTTTATTCTGAGTATTTTTTCATATGTATGTGTGGTATGTATGCATATGTGTGTTCATGTTTGCATGTGTGTAGGTACATGTGTGCATGTAGATGCACATGTCCATGTATGCAGAGGCCAGAGGTTGATGTGAGGAATCTTCCTGGAGTGATCTTCCACCTTATTCTTTCGAGGAAGCATCTCTCAGTTCAGTCAAACTGAGTTGGCCACCAATATGTTTAGCCTTAGTAGCCAGTCTTACTGACTTGCTCTGGGGTGGGGATGGGGGGAGTCACTGTCTTTGTCTTGGGAACCTGAAATACAGTAAACTGACATGCCCACTGGGCATTTGCATGGCTTCTAGGGATCTGAATTCCAGTTCTCCTGCTTTTGCAGCAAACAAACCACTGAGCTGCCTCCCTGGTCCAGTTTTAAAATATTTTTATATTTAATTTAATTTATTTTGTGTTTATATGTGCTTATATATGTGTGCAGGTGCATGTGTTCCTGTGTTTGTGTGTGTGTGTGTATGTGTGTGTGTATGTGTATGTGTATGTGTGTGTGTGTGTGTGTGTGTGTGTGTGCAGGCCATAGACCAAAGTCAATCAGAAGTCACTATCACTTCCTTACCTTATTTTTTGAGACAGGGCCTCTCTCTGAACTATGATCTCATTGGTTGCCTTGACTAGCTGGCTATCAAGCTCCAGGAGCCCTCCTGCATCCATCTCCCCACTGACGGGATTACAGGGATGGGCTATCACACCTAGATTATTTTTGTTCTCCACTGTTTTTATTTTTAATGAAGGATTACTTTAGTAGAATATCAATGAGGAGTTCTGACTTTGTTTAAATACATTACAGTTATATTTTATAAAATCTATCAAAGTAAGGAGTATTTGAAAGTGGGAATAATGCCTATTAGGTAAGAAGCACATTTGTGTTTCTTTCTTTTTCACTTCTTTAAATGCTAGTTATTTGCCAGATGGACTAGAAGGTTCTCCAGGACATTTGCTTCAAAACACATATAACCCAAAGCCTAAGCCACAAACTCACATGGGTTTGCTAGAGACTGGACTCAGTCTTCAGGGCCCAGACTGTGGCCAGCTCATTCATTTCAGTAGTGGACCAGAGAATGGTCTAGTGCCTGGCACACAGCAGGGTTAACGAGTACTGCTAGTATAGAAACCCACTCTAATAAAGACTCTAGTTCTGCTGTGAACCAGGACTCTGTGTTCAGGGCTTTCTGATAGTTACATATAAGAACAACAGTGAAACTTAGCGGAGATACAGCAGATCATCAAACTCCTAAATAAACACTGAAATGATTTTCTCCTAGATCATTAAGAAACACAGTAAGATGTAGAGCATATTTCCTAGTAAAACTTCAAGTAATGTGGTTAATTTGGAGGCACAGTAGATATTCTCAAAATGCAATATATAAATGCATGTACACATTCTTTTCTTTAAAAATATATTATAACTTAAGCTAGAGCCATACACGTAAGTGTCTATGAGACATCTTGAATTTGCTTTAAAATATTAGAGTAAAAGAACCTGGGAGGAGCAAAAGAAACAGTGAAAACACTCTAGGTCCCTGTCACCCAGATCCGCACCTAGATTTTTATGTGGGTGCTAAGGATCCAAATTTAGGTCCTTATCTTATATGGCAAACACTTTACCAACTCTACTAGTTAGCTTCAGCTGCAACGAGACACAGCCCAGAGTAATCTAGGGAGTCCCAACTCAGAATTTCCTCAATCAGATTGGCCTATAGGAATGTCCGTGGGGGCATTTCCCTAATTGTTGATTGATGTGGAGGGCTCAGCCCATTGTGTGCAGTGCCATCCCTGGGCAGGTGGCCCTGGGTTGTGTAAGGAAGCTGTCTGACCATGAACCAGAGGGAGCAAGCCAGTCATTGCTTTCCTCCACGGCTTCCTGCCTCTGCTTCTGCTTTAGTGTTGGCCCTTACTTCCCTCAAGGATGAGCTGTTACCTTAAGTGTGTAATGAGAAAAATCCTTTCCTGCCCAGGTTGCTCTTTTGGTCATGGTGTTTATCATAGCAACAGAAAGCTAAATAGAGCACCAACCAAGCCATCTCCTCAGACCTTGAATTCTTGTTTTTAATTTATTAACTAATTTTATTTTATTTTTTGTCTTTTTGAGACAGGATCTTTCTGTAGTTTCAGCTGTCCTGGAACTCACTATGTAGATCAGGCTGGCCTTGAACTCACTGAGCTCTGCCTGCCTCTGACTCTGAAGTACTGGGATTAAAGGCATGCACCACCGCCCCCGGTGAATTTCTGTTTTTTAATGGATATATGTAATCTTTGTACTTTTGGAGTGTAGTATTATAATTTAATACATGCATGCAATATATAATGATCAAATCAGGAAAGTTGGTATTCCCATCTCAAATATTGAAATGTTTGTATGTTTTAAACTTTCAAACTCTTTTCTCTAGGTCTTTAGAAACATAAAGGTTACTATGTGGCTAACCCTATTGTTCTATGGAGCATTCGAATCCCTTTCCTATATTTCTGACTATATTTTTGGTGCCCGTTATCCATCTGCTCAATCTTCTCTTCCACTTTCTCATTCCACGCTCTAGTAAATTTTACTCTCTACTTCTATGTGATTAAAATTTTAGCTTCCACAAATAAGTGAGAAAATATAGCATTGGTCTTTCTGTGCCCAGATTATTTTGATGACTATATTATTCTTCTCTTCTATCCATTTTGCTACAAGTGACAGGATTTTATCATTAATGATGGAATAAGACTTCATTGTGGTATGTGAATACTGCATTTCCTTCCCTCTCTCTCACTCTTTTCCTTGCTTCTCCTACTCTTTTTTTGCCGAGGATTGAACCCCAGCCATCATAAATGCTAAACATGTGCTCCAGAGATCTTCTTCTTAGCATGTACTGCGTTTTCTTTACTCATTCACCCATTGATGGAAGCTTGGGCTGATTCCACATCTTGGCTACTGTGCACATTACTTATTAGCACTGGATGCAGAAGAGTGCAGGCATCTCTTCAGCATGCTGATTTCAATTTCTCTATGTATTCAATCATGGATTGCTGGATCATATATCTGCTTCCAGTTTTTAAAATGTCTATAATGTTTACCATAATGAGTGAATTGACTTACATCCTCACTAACAATGTATAATGGGTTTCCTTGTCTGCATTCTTGTCAGCAATTTTTCTTTTTTCATTTTTAATACATTTTATTTATTATTTTTATTTCATATGTATGCATATGCTTGTATTGCCTGTGTGTATGTAAGTGCACCTGTGTTGTGCAATGCCCACGGAGGTCAGAGGAGGACATTGGATTCCCTGGAACTGGAGTTATGGACAGTTGTTAGCTGCCATGTGGGTGCTGAGATTAGAACCTGGGTTTTCTGCAAGAAAATGAGTATTATTCCAGTGATCTACTCGTAACTGCTGAGCCATCTTTCTAGCCCCTTCTTTCAATTTTTTTTGTCATTTTGATAACAGGTACTCTGAATTTCTTCCCTATACTGTTGGCTATTTGTATACCTTCTTCTTTTAAAAATATTTTATTTATTCTTTTTATTTTATGTGTATGAGTGTATTGCCTGCATGTGTGTAAGTGCACCTGTGTCATACAATGCTGCAGAGGTCAGAAGAAGGCATCGGATCCCCTGGAACTGGAGTTACAGATGGTTGTTAGCTTCCATGTGGGTGCTGGGAATTGAAACTGGGTCCTCTGCAAGAGCAGCTAGTGCTCTTAACCACTGAGCCATCTCTCCAGTCCCTATTTGTATATCTTCTTTTGAGCGAAGTCTTTTCACATAATTTGCTCATCTTTTAATTGGAGTTTTTAAAAGTTTCATAGTCTGAATATGAATTCTCTTGTCTGGTGAATAGTATGCAAGTAGGTCTTCTATTTCTGTAGGTTGACTCTTAATTCTTCTTTCCTCTTTGGATGTTTTTTGATGAATTTAACACTTAATGTGACAGGCTGAGCAATGCAGATTGCCCTCCATTGCATAGACAGGCTTTACATGGTCTTCTCATAGAAGGTTTGCCCTTTACATGGCTCCCCCTCCTTTAGTCAGACTGTCTATTATGTGTCTCTTCTTCAATCATGGCTTCCCTGATCACTGGAATAAAAACAGCATCTCTCTCCTCCTCCACCTTCATTATCTTCTGCTTTTCTTCCTAGCATTCAAGAACTACATGATTCTCTCTCTCTCTCTCTCTCTCTCTCTCTCTCTCTCTCTCTCTCTCTCTCGTGTGTGTGTGTGTGTGTGTGTGTGTGTGTGCGCGCGCGCGTGTGTGCGCGCGCGTGTGTGTTCATACTATATCTGGCTTCTTGTCCCTTCTACTTAGAATGCCATCTCTTGGAGAGAGGGACTTCTTTGTATTTCTATTATCTACTTCAATATTCTAGTTACTGGAGCAGTACTCTGCCCATAGGAGGTACTCATGCATACTTTCTGAATCAGTGAGCAACCAGATATGGCTTCTTTATTTCTTTATGATATTCATTTTTCTAAATACTGAAATAATACTATTTTTTGGTATTTTTGAGGCAGAGTCTCCCTTTTAGTACTAGCTGTTCTGAAGCTTGCTCTGTAGACCAGGCCGGCCTTGAACTCACAGAGATCCACCCACCTCTACCTCCCAAGTGCTGGGATTAAAGGCGCGTGCCACCACGCCTGGCTAAAATAATACTATTTAATAGTTTTAGCTATTACAATGAAATGATATAATTTTGGTATTTTCCATGCATCTTTTTTCTTTTCTTTTTTTTTTTTTTAATGTATTTCTGAGGCAGGGTCTCCCTTTTAGTACCAGCTGTCCTGGAGCTTGCTCTGTAGACCAGGCTGGCCTTGAACTCACAGAGATCCCCTACCTCTACCTCCCGAGTGCTGGGATTAAAGGCGCGCGCCAAGACCCCCGGCTTTTCCATGCATCTTTATCTTTTCTTCTCATCCACACCTCCTATTGGTGAATGATATTAATGCGGGCTCTGGGGGAACTTTTCCCAATGGAATGGTGGTACAGACTCAGCTGTGACAACCAAGTCACAATTTTAACTTTTAACAGCTTCAGCAAGTGGACAGTTTTGATGGATTAAATGGCAATAAATACAACTGAATGATAATGCAACATTCTGAAGGGCTGAAGTCTCATGTAAACAGTGAGTGATGGGTTTCAACAGGGAAATTCTTTCAAAATGTCCCATCCAATCAGCTGCTAAGTGTTGGGTAGCAGCAGGATTCAACATGATATTCAGGAACCTTCTGGGAGCTGAGGCATAGTCACTCCCTGGGAAGAGTGATTGAGAAACACAACTTCCCACACAGCATGGTTGGCCTCCCAGCTTGCAGCTTCCTAAGGTTGAGTAAGTGAAACAACCAGTTCTCAGTGTACCGACATTCACTATGTGAAGATGTTTGCAGACTAAGTCAGTTTCTATAGCATCTCCATGGCCTCACTCTTAAGGTTGCCAGAGAAGAGAATGCACAGCAACTTATTAACATTGATATACTTGGAATGTAGAAATGGAAGCAATGACCTAATTGAGACCGAATTGAGACTCCCTAACTGGGAGTTAAACTTCAGTAGAGAATAATGTGATTAAATGTATATATACTTCATATGCAATCAATCCTAGTTAACATGATAACAACAATGTCAGTTGAAATCATAATCAAAGAACTGAGAGAGAGATAAAAGTGTGATTTTTATTTATTTATTTTAAACTGTGTGTTTTTTTTTTTTTTAATAAAATTCTTGCCTGGTAAAGATTATGTGGATACATTTATAATAGGTTTCTCCTAAAATGTCTTTGAATAAATGTGTATAAAATTCTATTTTGACATTATTGATATTCACAAGTGATTGAATATGTAAATATGAGAAACTGCACTTTATTAGTAAAGAAGCAAAGCTTCAGAGAACTTTTCTTATGATCCTATCTCCCATAATTAAGAGAACTTGGGCCTAAACCTGTACCTTCTGCCACCAAAACCTGTATACAATTTGATTTTATTTGTACCTTGGTTTGTTTTGTTTTTACTAACAGTTTCAAAATCAAAATGGAAAGTCTAGAGAGATGGCTCAGCAGTTGAAAGCACTGGCTGCTCTTGCAGAGGTACAGGTTTGGTTCACCTCCATAACTCCAGTTCCAGATGATCCAACCCTCTTCTGGCTTCTGCTGGCATTTCCCACATATGGTACACTTACATTCGTGCAGGCAAATAAAATAAAATAAAAAATAAAACACTTTGGAAGATGCTTTACAAATAAGAATTATGAATTGGCATAATAGTACATACTTATATTCCCAGCCCTTGAGAGGCAGAGGCAGAAGGATCAGGAGTTCAAGGCTTTGTGAGACCCTTGATTAAAAACACAATCCTCCCTGTTTTAATTAGTTATTAAAACAAAGGATATTATTTGGGTGTAGTGACTTGTGCCTTTAATCCCAACACTAGGAGGGTAGAGGGAGGGGGATCTCTGTGAGGCCAGACTGGTCTACATAGTGATTTCCAGGCCAGCTGGGGCTACCAGGAGACTTAATCTCAAAAAATAAACAGACGGGCTGGAGAGATGGCTCAGCGGTTAAGAATGCCAACTGCTCTTGCAGAGGACCTGGGTTCGATTCTTAGCATCCACATGGTGGCTGAGAACTGTCTTTAACTCCAGTTCCAGGGGAATCCGACACCCTCTTCTGACTTTCCCAGACACTGCACCGACAAGGGTCACAACCTACATGCAGACAGTACATCAAAAAAATAAATTTAGAACAATCTTAAGCTCCATTCCCAGGGAAAATCAACACTTTCTCTTCTCTGACCTCATGGCATTTATGACAGGGGGTGCACAAACCTATATGCAACAGTATATTCACATAACATAAATAATCATTGAATGGAATCTTGGTGAGTTCAAGGCATCCTGGTCCTGCAACAGAGAGCTCCAGGCCAGTTGGGGCACTGAGGGGAAGACCCTGTCTCAAAAATCAAATAACAAAACCCTGTGAGACAGTACATTCATACATAAAAAAATAAATAAAATATATAATACCAAAATGATAATAAACTAAAAAATAAAATTAAAAAAAATGCCACAGACCACTAGAAGATATTCAGGCATTACACCTCTTTGTTTTCCATTTTCCTCTCCACACTTTATTCCCCAAAGATTTTAGCAGACCATGCCTTTCTGTCATCTACTATCTTAGATCCCCCTAGGGGGTTTTCTTAAATTATTTTGGATGTAATTTCCCCAACATCTCCCAAAATTCTTTCTCAGCAATTGTTATTGATTGAAAGTAGAAAAGTATTGTGGGCGTGGGTGGTACATCCACAGCATCTGGAGGGCAGAGGCCAGGCAAGTCTCTGAAGTCAAGCACCTACAACCCAAATAATATCCTTGGGGGGGGGGGGGGTCTTTAATAACTAATTAAAACAGGGAACTTTACAAACCAGGAAAGTCCACAATCTATCCTGAAAGGATTGTTTTGGTTGGGAATAATCCCCTGTGGTGGTTTGAAATGAGAATGGTTCCCCATGGCAGAAGAGGGTATAGGAGTACAGCTACAATGACAATATATACCTGGATGGAAAATGCCTACATAATTTAATCTATCATGTAAAATTTAAATAATACACAAAATTTGGTTTTTTGGTCTTTATTTGAGAACAGGGTCTCCTGTAGCCCCAGCTGGCTGGACTCACCTATGTAGACCAGGCTGCCTTGAACTTCACAGAGATCCACCTGGCCTCTGCTTCTCAAGTGCTGGCATCAAAGGCATGCGCCACCATATGCCCGGCAATAATAGAAAAAAAATAAAAACCACAATCCCTCAGGCTGGAAAGAGATGGCCTAGTGGTTTAAGAGCGAGCGACCGCTCTTACAGGAGGACGCCAGGTTCGATCCCCAGCACACACATGGCGGCCGAAAAACCGTCTGAACCTCCAAGTTCCAGGAGAACTGTCCAGCTCCAGGGGATCGAACACACTCTTCTGACCTACCGCGCGGCTAATTTGCACGACACGGGTGCAACAGATTCCTTGCAAATGCAGACAGTGAACATTGATACAAGCATAAGAAATAAAATAAATAAAATTAAAAAAATTATAAAAAAACACAATCCTCAGGTTGTGGAGAAAGGGGAACACTCAATCCACTGCTGGTAGGAAATGGTAAAATCTGGTTAGAACCATGTGGAAAAGCAGCTGTGGAGAACCCTTAAAAAAGTGACTCAAAATGAGCCTAACCACCTGAACCCTACAGCCATACCACTCCTGGGGATATACCAACAAGACACATCCTAGAATCGACAAAAGATACATGCACAGCTCATGTTTATTGGCAGCTCCTTCACAATAGCAAGAGCTGGAACCAAAACAAATGCCCCTCAACTGATTGACTGGATAAACAAAAAAATGTTAAAAATGTGTGTACAAATCTCTACAACAATGGAGTTCTGTGCAGAGGTAGAAAAGATGACATTGGTGTTGGGGGATTTTCCCAAGACCCAACCTGAAGCACAAGGTAGCGAGCTTGCGGTGCCTTCGCCAGGCGGATTGTTTTTGGTGTTTTTGATTCCCATCATTTTTGGCTTGATTGGCTTTGTGGCAGTGGGGGCGGAGTTTGTCCCTTCTAGCTGGTAATAAACGTGGGCCTGTTGCCACTGTGAGACTTGAGATCAGGGATTTCTAGGACTACCTGAAGCACAGGTAGGAATATCCCCTACCCCCAAACTGGGATATGGCCCAGAAGGAGGTGTCCAAGTGGAAACTTTCAGAACAGCAAAGAAGACGTTGAGTTTAGACTTGATAGAACACACACACACACACACAAGTCAACATCCATAAGGAAGGAGAAAAGGAGAAAAAAAATCAACCAAACAAACAACGAAGGCATCTGAAGGAGGGCAAGCAAAGCAAGCCTTCAATACAGTGAAGAGGCATAAAAAAAAAAAAAGATCTTCCCGCTAAGCCGCCATTTTAACTTCCAATCGCCAATCGTTTTTTGGGGTGGGGCCCCATCCCATCCGTGCTAGATTGCGGACCCGCGTTCCCTCTTGTGCAGATCTTGCTCAGGTAATCAATGTTGCTGTAAGTTCCTGCGTGCAGTGGTCATGTCTATTCCAGAAGACAGCATTTCATAGCACTCCTCCCCATACCCCAGGGCTTAAAGTTTCTACCTTCTCTTCCCCCGTGCTCCAGGAGGGAACGCATATAGATGTCCCATTTAGGACTGGGCATTCCACAGTCACCTGTTCTCAGAACTTTGACCAGTTTTTTAAAATATTTTTTTAATTTTTTAAAATTTATTTCGTATGTGTATGAATGTACTGTCTGCATGCAGGTTTGTGCACCCGTGTTGTGCAATGCCGCAGAGGTCAGAAGAGGGTGTCGGATTCCCCTGGAACTGGAGTTCTCCTGGAATTGGAGTTTCGGACGGTTCTCGGCCGCCATGTGGATGCTGGGGATCGAACCTGGGTCTTCTGCAAGAGCAGCCGGTGCTCTTAACCGCTAGGCCATCTCTCCAGCCCCCAAAGTTTTAAGTCTCTGAATTAACCACTGCCCACTTCAAAAAGAAGCTTTGGTGACCAAGGCTCTGCCATTTTTATCCTGGGTGGATGAATAATCCAGGTGTGCAGACATGAATTCTGAACTGGAGTCACTGAGTTGTAAGTGTATATAGTATAAAGAGCGGTGAAGTCATTTGTCCTTCTGAACAGCTGTAAATTGGACTGACAATTCCTAAGGCTGGGAGAACAAAGGGACTCATCAACCCTACAGCAAGACTGTAAACCAGTCCGAAGCAGAACAGAGAACTCAAGTTCAAGGTGGGGAGGGATTATTGTGCTCTATTAAACCTACACAGTAGAAGCTGATTAGGGCCTCTTTCTTGCTCTGATAGGCTATCTATTCTCTTGCTCTGATAGGCTATCTATTCTCCCGATACGAGTCGCGTGTCTTTAGAATTTAAAAGTCCCTCTAACTTAGCATTTCTAATCTTAGCTCACTTCCAGATTCACCTGTGCAGCCGGTTCTGGCGAGGATGAGCTGCTAGGTTTCGCTCTACGGGGCTCTTTTGCAGCGAGCTGGTGTGCCGAGTGGGCACCCCGCAGGACAGTCAGGGAATGGTGTTGGGCAGCGCCTTTATCGGTCACGCCGGCGCTGGCGTCAGAGCTCCATTCCAAGAGGAATGCTGTGTCCTTTTGCTCCTAGAGATTTCACCATCCTCTGTGCGCTTCGGAGACGTGGTCCCGCCCACTCGCGCAGTTCCGGTCACGCGGCCGCACGCCTTCCAATCGGCACGCGGAGTCCGCAGGCTTGCAATTCAAACTTCAGCGCGACGAATCCAGGGATCCTAGCACGCCGGGGCGCGCTCCTGCTATGGAGCATCGCATCGTGGGGCCGGGCCCGTACCGGGCAACCAAGCTGGTGAGTGAGAGTGCTGGTGCGTGCAGGGACAACTCTGCGCGGCGGTCCCCGCCGTGCCTGGGACTCCGCCCGGCAGGCTGCGGTCGCTGGGGTTTGGGTCCTCATCGTGCTCCCCAGAGGACTAACGGGACCTGAGACCGTCCAGCCGGCGTGGGCTTCATTCCTCCCTAACCCCCCAACCAAGGTTGGCTGAGTTCTCAGCTGCAGAAGGAACCCTCACTGCATCTTGACCAGGGAGACCCTAACGCCTGCATCTTGACGGGAGAGACCTGGGCGGAACCCTAGACTACCCCACCCATGTTGCAGTGGTCCTTTGTGGCCATCCAGGCAGGGCGTGTCTCCTTCCTGAGTGACACTGTTGACACTTGATGAAGAGTTCCTTCTAACGGTGCTCTGTGGCAAGGTAGATTGCCCGGGGCACAGTTCCTGCCCTTGCGATTCTGTTTCTGTCAGCACCAACCTCGCTGAAGGACCAGTGCCTTAATGGGGGTCCTGAAAGAGCTTTGGAGACCCTGATGGACCACGATGATGATGCCTTTTCTCCTGGAAACTAGTTTTACCATTCCAAGACTTATCTGATGTGTATTACTATTACCTGGAGGAAGTAATTTTACAGACTGCCTCAAAGGATCACAAGAATTGAATAGACAGAATAGGTTTTTAAGGGACTTTTCGTGGTGATCTGAAAGAGCATAGTTGACGTTAGTCTGTGAATCCCGTTCAGCTGCATCTAACTTGCAACGTCTCACTGCTCTTTGTACTCAAAGAAATACCAGAGCAGGTGGGAGCTGGTATCCAAACTCCAACTCATGTATGGGAGAAGTAAACAATTTCCTTTTCTTTCCAGAGCCAGCTACTCTGTTCTATAGGGTCAAGACAGCAAAGAAGATCACCTTTCTGAAGGAGAAATTAGACCTGAGGCTTCTTGTTTTTTACTTAAAAAAAAGTTTCCTAGGCTGCTTTGAGAATATAATAAAGATTATGGATTCTGTTCACAGAAAAGAGCACATACTACATGTGTCCTTTTACCTAACATTTTAGGGACTTGAGGGAGTCTGTGGTATTGTTTTATTTGGCTGAAAACAGCAACCAAATACTTGCTTAGGACTGTGTGGTCATCAATCTGGCTGGACTCATGCCAGAGGTGTTTCCCATGGGGGCCTTTCATGTGCCACAATCTGGTGACTTGACTAGCCCTGGATGGCAGAGGTGCTGCCTGGTCCTGGACATTAGTTGAGCCAAGTATCTACCACAGGTTGGCTCAGGCATCTTCACACAGTGGTCTCATATTTCCAAGGTAGTTAAATGGTTTCAACTTGTGACTTTGTTTACACCTCATTGGCCAAAGCCTGTAAAATGGCTGAGTCTAGAACCTAGAAATTCGTTTCCATTTTTTAAAAAGTAGAAATTTATTATTATTATTTTCTTTATTATTTATATAATTTATTATTTTAAAAAATATTATTTTTTGTGTGTATGATGTATGTGTGAGGGTTGGTGTGTGGAGGTCAGAGGACAATTTTGTAGAGTCAGTTCTTCCACCTTAACATGAGTGCTGGGGATTGAACTCAGGTTGCCAGGCTTGTGTGAAATTGTGTGAAATGTGCTCTTACCTGCTGAGCCATTTTGCAGGCCACATTTCCACTTAAAAATTTTTTTTTTCATTAATTTTATTTATTTCCGTATGTGTATGAATGTACTGTCTGCATGCAAGTTTGTGCACCCATGTCGTGCAATGCTGCGGAGGTCAGAAGAGGGTGTCGGATTCCCCTGGAACTGGAGTTCTCCTGGAATTGGAGTTTCAGATGGTTCTCGGCCGCCATGTGGGTGCTGGGGATCGAACCCGGGTCCTCTGTAAGAGCGTGGGTGCTGGGGATCAAACCCGGGTCCTCTGTAAGAGCACTCTCTTACAGAGGACCCGGGTTTGATCCCCAGCACCCACATGGTGGCCGAGAACCGTCTGAAACTCCAATTCCAGGAGGACTCCAGTTCCAGGGCAATCCGACACCCTCTTCTGACCTCCGCGACATTGCACGACACAGGTGCACAAACTTGCATGCAGACAGTACATTCATACACATACAGAAATAAATAAAATTTTAAAAATTAAAAAAAGAAAACCCACAGAGTGGGAGGAAATCTTCACCAATGATACATCTAACAGAGGTTTTAATGTCCAGAGTCTATAAATTACTCCAAAACCAATAGACCAAGAAAACAAATGACCCAATCAAAACATGGGCATAAGATCTGAACAGAGACTTCTCAAGAGAAGGAGTAAAGATGGCTGAGAAACATCTTTAAAAGTGTTCAANGCGCGAGCGTGCGTGTTCATACTATATCTGGCTTCTTGTCCCTTCTACTTAGAATGCCATCTCTTGGAGAGAGGGACTTCTTTGTATTTCTATTATCTACTTCAATATTCTAGTTACTGGAGCAGTACTCTGCCCATAGGAGGTACTCATGCATACTTTCTGAATCAGTGAGCAACCAGATATGGCTTCTTTATTTCTTTATGATATTCATTTTTCTAAATACTGAAATAATACTATTTTTTGGTATTTTTGAGGCAGAGTCTCCTTTTAGTACTAGCTGTTCTGAAGCTTGCTCTTGGTAGACCAGTATCCGGCCTTGAACTCACAGAGATCCACCCACCTCTACTCCATAGTGCTGATTAAAGGCCGCCGTGCCACCACGGCTGGCTAAAATAATACTATTTAATAGTTTTAGCTATTACAATGAATGCTAATAATTTTGGTTAATTTTCCCATGCATCCTTTTTTCTTTTCTTTTTTTTTTTTTTTTAATGTATTTCTGAGGCCAGGGTCTCCCTTTTTAGTACCAGCTGTCCTGGAGCTTGCTCTGTAGACCAGGCTGGCCTTGAAACTCACAGAGATCCCCTATTCTACCTTCCCGAGTGTGGGATAATATTTAAATTAAAGGCGCGCGGCCAAGACCCCCGGCTTTTCCATGCATCTTTATCTTTTCTTCTCATCCACACCTCCTATTGGTGAATGATATTAATGCGGGCTCTGGGGGAACTTTTCCCAATGGAATGGTGGTACAGACTCAGCTGTGACAACCAAGTCACAATTTTAACTTTTAACAGCTTCAGCAAGTGGACAGTTTTGATGGATTAAATGGCAATAAATACAACTGAATGATAATGCAACATTCTGAAGGGCTGAAGTCTCATGTAAACAGTGAGTGATGGGTTTCAACAGGGAAATTCTTTCAAAATGTCCCATCCAATCAGCTGCTAAGTGTTGGGTAGCAGCAGGATTCAACATGATATTCAGGAACCTTCTGGGAGCTGAGGCATAGTCACTCCCTGGGAAGAGTGATTGAGAAACACAACTTCCCACACAGCATGGTTGGCCTCCCAGCTTGCAGCTTCCTAAGGTTGAGTAAGTGAAACAACCAGTTCTCAGTGTACCGACATTCACTATGTGAAGATGTTTGCAGACTGAGTCAGTTTCTATAGCATCTCCATGGCCTCACTCTTAAGGTTGCCAGAGAAGAGAATGCACAGCAACTTATTAACATTGATATACTTGGAATGTAGAAATGGAAGCAATGACCTAATTGAGACCGAATTGAGACTCCCTAACTGGGAGTTAAACTTCAGTAGAGAATAATGTGATTAAATGTATATATACTTCATATGCAATCAATCCTAGTTAACATGATAACAACAATGTCAGTTGAAATCATAATCAAAGAACTGAGAGAGAGATAAAAGTGGTGATTTTTATTTATTATTTTAAACTGTGTGTTTTTTTTTTTAATATAATATTCTTGCCTTGTGGTAAGATTATGTGGATACATTTTATAATTAGGTTACTCGCCTAAATGTCTCTTTGAATAAATGTGTTTATAAAATTTATCTTGACATGATTGATATTCACAATGATTGAATATGCTTCGAAAATATGAGAAACTGCACTTTATTAGTAAAGAAGCAAAGCTTCAGAGAACTTTTCTTATGATCCTATCTCCCATAATTAAGAGAACTTGGGCCTAAACCTGTACCTTCTGCCACCAAAACCTGTATACAATTTGCTTTTTATTTCGTCACCTTGGTTTGTTTTGGTTTTTCAAATGAGTTTCAAAATCAAAAATGGTAGAGTCTACAGAGATGGGGTCTCAGCAGTTGACGGTTGAGCACGGCTGCTCTTGCAGAGGTACAGGTTTGGTTCACCTCCATAACTCCAGTTCCAGATTATCCAACCCTCTTCTGGATTCTTTAGCACCTGAACTCACATGTGCACACACACAAAAAAAAAAAAAAATAAAATAAATAAAAAATAAAACACTTTGGGAAGTGCTTTACCAAGATAAGAATTCTGGAATTGCATAAAGTACATACTTATCTTCCCAGCCCTTGAGAGGCGAGGGCAGAAGGATCAGGCGTCAAGCTTGTGAGGACCCTTGATTAAAAACCCACCATCCTCCCTGTTTTAATCTAGTTATTAAACACAAGCGGATATTATTGGGTGTCGGACTTGTGCCTTTATCCCAACACTAGGAGGGTATGAGGGGAGGGGGATCTTGTGAGGCCAGGGACTCGCTCAGCATAGTGGTTTCCCAGGCAGCTGGGGCTACCAGGAGACTTAATCTCAAAAAATAAACAGACGGGCTGGAGAGATGGTCTCCGCGGTTAAGCAGGCCAACTGCTCTTGCAGAGGACCTGGGTTCGATTATTTAGAATCCACATGGTGGATGAGGGAACTGTCTCTTTGTCAACTACAGTTCCAGGGGAATCCGACCACCCTCTTTGACTGCCACGAAACTGCACGAACACGGGGGCACTCAACCTACAGGCAGGCAGTACATTCAAAAAAATTAAATTAGAGACACCATCTTTAGCTCCAGTTCCAAGGGGGTACATCAATACGTTCTTCTGACCCGATGGCCATTTTCATGACAGGGGGGCCCAAACCTAGATGCAGACCAGGACTGCAGACACAGACAAATCTTTGCATGGATCTGTGAGTTCAAGGCCATCCTGGTCTGACCAGAGAGCTCCAGGCCAGCGGGACCTGAAGTGGACCCTGGTCTCATAAAAGTACCCAATAACCACAAAACCCATGTGCAGCTAGTACATTCATAAATATAAAAAAAATTAAAAATAAAACTATATAATACCAAAAGATAAATAAAAAAAAATAAAAAATAAAAATTAAAAAAAAATAGACAGAACAGACCCCACTAGAGATATTCAGGCATTACCACCTCTTCTGTTTTCCATTTTCTTCCACTTTATTCCCCAAAGATTTTAGCAGACCATGCTTTTCTGTTCATTCTATATAGATCCCACTAGGGGGTTTTTCTTAAATTACTTTTGAATGTAAATTCCCACTCTCCCCGAAATTCTTTTCACGCAACTTTTGCTTATTGCTGAATAGAAAAGGTACTTCGCTGGGGTGGTGGCTACAATCCACAGGCACTCTGGAGGCAGGAGCAGGCAGATCTCTGAGTTCACAGTCAATACACCCATAATCTGGAAAATATCCTTTGTTTTAATAACTAATTAAAACAGGGAACTTTACAAACCAGGAAAGTCCACAATCTATCCTGAAAGGATTGTTTTGTTGAGGGACATCCCCTGTGGTGGTTTGAATGAGGAATGTTCCCCCATAGGCAGAAAGAGGGTATAAGGAAGTACACTCAATGTACAATATATACTTGGATGAAAATGCCCTATAATAATTTAAATACCATAGTTAAAATTTAAATAATAAAATTTGGGTTTGGTCCTTTTTGAGAAGGGGTCTCCCTGTAGCCGCCAAGGCTGGCTGGAAACTCACTATGTGGACCAGGCTGGCCTTGACTAACAGAGATCCACCTGCCTCTGCTCTTCCCAAGTGCTGGCATTCAAAGCACATGCCCCTGCCACCCATCGCCCCCGGCAAAATAATAAAAAAAATATAAAAACACCATCCTCGGTGCTGGGAGAGATGGGCCTAGTGTTTTTACGCGCGATCCGACCCGCCTCTTAAGAGCGCCGAGGTTCGATCCCCAGCACCCCACATTGGCGGGCCGAGGGAGGCCGGTGCAACCTCCAATTCAGGAGAAAACTCCCGCTCCAGGGAGGGGCAATACGAGACCCTCTTGTAACCTCCGGGGCATTGCACGACACGGGTGTGCACAGACCTGCATGCAGACTACAAAAATAAATTAAAAAAAAAAAAAAAAAAAAAAAAATAAACATTTAAAAACAATTATAACCAACACCAATCCTCAGTTGGGCTGAAAGGGGAAACCCTGCATCCACCCATGCGGTGGGTACGTGTAAACTAGGTACAACCCACTGTGGAAGCAGCGTGAGAACCCTAAAAGACTCAACATGAGCTACCACCTGATCCCCAGCCATACCACTCCTGGGGATATTCCCACAAGACTCATCATACCACATAGAGATCATGCCAAAGCTATGTTTTTTGCAGCTCACTTCACAATAGCACAGAGCTGGAACCAAACCAAATGCCCCTCACCTGATGACTGGGATAATATCAAGTAAATGTTAGCGAAAATGTTTGGTCTTTTACATCTACAGTACTGAGCCGTTCGTTGTTGCAGAGGTAAAAGAAAGATGTATCATGCGAGGATTGGGGATTCCCACGGACCACCATCGAAGCACACTGTAGGAGCTGGGTGGCTTCAGCAAGGCTGATTTTTGACTGACTTAACCTAGTTAATCCACTTGTCTTTGGCTTGATTGGCTTGTGGGGCTGTGGGGGCGGATTTATCCTACTCCTAGTGTATCAAAACGTTTCGGGCCCTGTTGCCACTGTGAGACTTGAGATCAGGGGTTTCCCTAGGACCACTGAAGCACAGGTAGGAATATCCCCCACCCCCAGATGGTTGGATTGCCGAAGGGAGTGTCCAAGATGGAAACTCCAGGAAACAGAAAATAAGGAACGAGTTGACGTTAGACTTCAAGGAAAAAGCCCTCAAAATACTAGACAATCGTCATACACGTCCCATAAAGAAGGAGCAACGGGAAAAAAATTCAAAACCCAACAAACAGATCACTAAGGCATCTGAGGGAGAGAAGCAAAGCAAGCCTTCAATACAGTGAAGAAGGCATAAAAAAAAAAAAGACATTTCCGCTAGCAGCCATTAACTTCCAATAGCAATCAGTTTGGGGTGGGGCCCCATCCCATCCGTGCTAGATTGCGGACCCGCATTCCCTCTTGTGCAGATCTTGCTCAGGTAATCAATGTTGCTGTAAGTTGTAGTTCCTGCGTGCTGTTCGTTGGGATGACGTGGTCATGCTCTATGTCCAGAAGAACAGCATTTCATAGCACTTCCTCCCCCGATACCCCAGGCTTAAAGTTTTACCTTCTCTTCCCCCGTTGTGCTCCCGGAGAGGGGAGCGCATATAGATGTCCCATATTAGGAGAGAACTCCATTCACACAATGTGTCATCCTGTTCTTCATGTAACTTTGCCAGTTTTTAAATATTTTTTTAACGTTTTTTAACACTTTTATTTCGTTATGCGTATGAACTGAATGTACTGTCTGCATGACGGTTTTTGCACCCGTGTGCTGCCATGCCGCAGATGGTCAGGACAAGAGGTTGTCGGATTCCTCCTGGAACTGGAGTGTCTCCTGGAATTGGAGATGTCGGGACGGTTCTCAGGCCGCATGTGGTGCCCCTGGCGAGAGACTGAAAACTGTTGGAGTCTTCGACGATCTGTAAGAGCAGGCGGCTGCTCTTAACCGCGTATGGCCATCTCTCCATTCTCTCTCCAAAGTTATTATCAGTCTCTGAATTAACCCACTGACCACTTCCAAAAGAAGCTTTGGTGACCAAGGCTCTGCCATTTTTATCCTGGGTGGATGAATAATCCAGGTGTGCAGACATGAATTCTGAACTGGAGTCACTGAGTTGTAAGTGTATATAGTATAAAGAGCGGTGAAGTCATTTGTCCTTCTGAACAGCTGTAAATTGGACTGACAATTCCTAAGGCTGGGAGAACAAAGGGACTCATCAACCCTACAGCAAGACTGTAAACCAATCCGAAGCAGAACAGAGAACTCAAGTTCAAGGTGGGGAGGGATTATTGTGCTCTATTAAACCTACACAGTAGAAGCTGATTAGGGCCTCTTTCTTGCTCTGATAGGCTATCTATTCTCTGCTTTCTTGATAGCGCTATCTATTCTCCCGATTACGAGAGTTCGCGTGTCTTTTTGAATTTAAAAAGTCCCTTCTCAACTTAGATTTCTAATCTTATCTCACTTCCAGATTTCCCTGGCAGCCGTTTTCTGGCTGAGGGTGATTGGAAGCTGCTAGGTTTCGCTCTACGGGGCTCTTTTGCAGCGAGCTGGTGTGCCGAGTGGGCACCCCGCAGGACAGTCAGGGAATGGTGTTGGGCAGCGCCTTTATCGGTCACGCCGGCGCTGGCGTCAGAGCTCCATTCCAAGAGGAATGCTGTGTCCTTTTGCTCCTAGAGATTTCACCATCCTCTGTGCGCTTCGGAGACGTGGTCCCGCCCACTCGCGCAGTTCCGGTCACGCGGCCGCACGCCTTCCAATCGGCACGCGGAGTCCGCAGGCTTGCAATTCAAACTTCAGCGCGACGAATCCAGGGATCCTAGCACGCCGGGGCGCGCTCCTGCTATGGAGCATCACATCGTGGGGCCGGGTCCGTACCGGGCAACCAAGCTGGTGAGTGAGAGTGCTGGTGCGTGCAGGGACAACTCTGCGCGGCGGTCCCCGCCGTGCCTGGGACTCCGCCCGGCAGGCTGCGGTCGCTGGGGTTTGGGTCCTCATCGTGCTCCCCAGAGGACTAACGGGACCTGAGACCGTCCAGCCGGCGTGGGCTTCATTCCTCCCTAACCCCCCAACCAAGGTTGGCTGAGTTCTCAGCTGCAGAAGGAACCCTCACTGCATCTTGACCAGGGAGACCCTAACGCCTGCATCTTGACGGGAGAGACCTGGGCGGAACCCTAGACTACCCCACCCATGTTGCAGTGGTCCTTTGTGGCCATCCAGGCAGGGCGTGTCTCCTTCCTGAGTGACACTGTTGACACTTGATGAAGAGTTCCTTCTAACGGTGCTCTGTGGCAAGGTAGATTGCCCGGGGCACAGTTCCTGCCCTTGCGATTCTGTTTCTGTCAGCACCAACCTCGCTGAAGGACCAGTGCCTTAATGGGGGTCCTGAAAGAGCTTTGGAGACCCTGATGGACCACGATGATGATGCCTTTTCTCCTGGAAACTAGTTTTACCATTCCAAGACTTATCTGATGTGTATTACTATTACCTGGAGGAAGTAATTTTACAGACTGCCTCAAAGGATCACAAGAATTGAATAGACAGAATAGGTTTTTAAGGGACTTTTCGTGGTGATCTGAAAGAGCATAGTTGACGTTAGTCTGTGAACCCCGTTCAGCTGCATCTAACTTGCAACGTCTCACTGCTCTTTGTACTCAAAGAAATACCAGAGCAGGTGGGAGCTGGTATCCAAACTCCAACTCATGTATGGGAGAAGTAAACAATTTCCTTTTCTTTCCAGAGCCAGCTACTCTGTTCTATAGGGTCAAGACAGCAAAGAAGCATCCATCCTTTCTGAAGGAGAAAAAATTAGACTGAGGCTTCTGTTTTTGACTGAAAATAAAAAAAAGTTTCCTAGGCTGCTTTGAGAATATAATAAAGATTATGGATTCTGTTCACAGAAAAGAGCACATACTACATGTGTCCTTTTACCTAACATTTTAGGGACTTGAGGGAGTCTGTGGTATTGTTTTATTTGGCTGAAAACAGCAACCAAATACTTGCTTAGGACTGTGTGGTCATCAATCTGGCTGGACTCATGCCAGAGGTGTTTCCCATGGGGGCCTTTCATGTGCCACAATCTGGTGACTTGACTAGCCCTGGATGGCAGAGGTGCTGCCTGGTCCTGGACATTAGTTGAGCCAAGTATCTACCACAGGTTGGCTCAGGCATCTTCACACAGTGGTCTCATAGTTCCAAGGTAGCTAAATGGTTTCAACTTGTGACTTTGTTTACACCTCATTGGCCAAAGCCTGTAAAATGGCTGAGTCTAGAACCTAGAAATTCGTTTCCATTTTTTAAAAAAGTAGAAAATTATTATCTATTATTTTCTTTATTATTTATTATAATTATTATTTTAAAAAATATTATTTTTTGTGTGTATTGAGTGTACTGGTAGGATGGGGCTTGTGTGTGGAGTCAGAGGACAATTTTGTAGAGTCAATTCTGTCCCTCTACAACATGGTGGTGGGGATTGAAACTCAGTGTTGCCAGGCTTTGTGTGAACATTGTGTTGAAATGTGCTCTTACCTGGCTGAGCATTTTGCAGGCCACTTTTCCACTTAACAATTTTTGTTTCATTAAATTTTATTTTATTTTCCGTATGTGTCTGAATGTATCTGTCTGCATTGCCCAAAGTTTGTGCCCCATGTCGTTGAAATGCTGTGGAGTTCAGAAGTGGGTGTCGTATTCCCTTGGAACGGAGTTCTCCTGGAATTGGAGTTTCCAGATAGTTCTCGGCCATGTGGTTGCTGGGGATCGAACACGGGGTCCTCTGTAAGAGCAGTCGGCGCTCTTAACCGCTAGGCCATCTCTCGGCGGCCCACATTTCCACTTTTTTAATGTGTCTGGGTAGCTACAGTCATATCAAGGTGCCTGTTGAAGATGGGGACAAACATTGGATGTACAGTCTGCCGGGAAACCCACAATGCTTCCTTTATTTTTTTACAAGAGGAATTCCATTACTTATTTACAAGTTTCATGTTTTTCTCTTAGACTGGTTTTCTCAGAGCGTCTGTAATAAAAATGGCAAGAAAAAAATTCGGTTTTTAAAAACAATGGTGCTTTTCAGCTGGGCGGGTGGTGGTGGTAGGTACGGCTTTTGCTCCTAGAACTCGGGTGGGCAGGTGTGGTCTCTTGGAGTTCTAAGCGCCCATGCCTGGTCTACCAGTGTGATTTCTAGGGCAGCTGGGGCTATAGGGAGATCTTGTCTAAAAAAAAAAAAAAAGGTATTTTTATAACTACTGTGGCTGTAGCACTTAAACTATCCGAGAGCAGGGCTGCTGGTGGGCGTAACTCTAGGGAAAAGGGAAGTTGTTGGCTTTTCAGTGACTGTCAAACTCCAACAGCAGACCTCCCTTATCTGCAGAGGACCTGTTGCAACCCTCTCCCAGCAAATGCCTGAAGCAAACACTGCTTCTAGACCCTGCATATGAGGTGCATTTTTCCTACATATACCTATGATAGTTTAATTTATAAATTAACACAGTGAGAGATTAACAATAATAGTAACAAAGTAGAATAATTAATATATTCCAAGTTCACTGTAAAATAAAGATTATCTGAGCACAGACACTGTGATTCCTCACCAGTTGGTCTGTTAACCTAAATGGCTACTAAATGACTAATAGGTGAGTATCATACACAACATGGACATCGTGGACAGAGAAATCATTCACATCCTTGGTTGGATGTGGACGTTTCTTATACAACTCAGAATTACATGAATTGTTAATTTCTGGACTTTTTCATTATTCACACTGATGTTTACTGGGGGTCACTGAAACGTTGGATAAGAAATAGTAACACATTTCCTCCTCCATCCAGCTTGTTTCCAGTACTTAAACCAGGGAAACAGGCTCTGATCTTGGCATGACTTAGTCCTTGTCTTGATGCAAAAAATAAACAGTATTATAACTGGAATGCTTTTAAACTATATTCACAGAGCTGTATGAGTTACTACTTTTCATGGTTGCAGAGGGCCAGTGTATAAATATTGTTGGATTCTGAGTCATGTTAAGATATTATCAGAGGAATTTGTAAGGAAAAGTGATTTTCTTTGATGTTTTTACTTCCTAAGAAGTGACATCCAGGACCAGTTTAGGCTATCAAGTTAAACAGATAAAGTCATTTGGATAATTAATGAAAATACTTTGGGTTTTATCAGAACTTCCCTGGTAATTAATTTGGTTCTCAATTTTATTATATATTAAGTTGAGATTTGGAAAACACAGTGATCACTGATTCTTGCCCCTAAAAGTGAGGATTGCTGTTTTGAGAAATTGTAGTTATCAAAGGTGAAATATGCAAATATTTTTCCAATATATTTCAGTTGTGCCTTGAGGCTTTTATTGAGTAACGAATCTTAGTTTGTGACTAGTTCTTTCTTTACTTGTTCTCTGAGGCTGGCCTTTCATTCATCACTGGCCCAGCTCCTCTTCCTTCTGTTTACTACTCTCTACCTAGAATCTCTTCAGGAAAAACTTGGAAAAATCTATTAGCGTCCAATGAATAGGTGTCTGTATCCCTCTCTCTGGCTTATTATATTTTTTTTTTATAACTTGTAATAGCTTTATTTTCTAAGGCACTGGCATTCTGTTTGAAAATAGCATTTTACAGATTAGGTACATTTTTAATGATAAAGCTTTGTTTATGTAACTTAGGTACAAGTGGTTTAAGGATGACAGCAGCTATGTAGTTTGGAATAAAATTTCTAAGCTTTTGAAGGGCAGGACGATGAGGCTTATATCTGTACAAAGGCACAGTAGGGAGGAAAGATTGGAACAGATGTCAGGTCTACAAGGAGAGAGAAAAACAATTTTATTCACAGGTTTATATTTCAGAAGCAGAGGCTAGGCAGGATCCTCATGATGAGTGGGACAGTTCTGAGGGATGCCAGGGGCAGTGCTGCACTGATTTGACAGTTATTTTTTAAAGGAACCTAAACCAACTATAAGACATGGGACACCCGAGCCTTTGATTTGATTACAGTGATTGACCAGTGCTCCCTGTTTCTTAGAAGGCTAACTCTACACAACACATTCCTCCATGGTTTTTTAAAAATTAATTAATTAATTACTTAATTATTTTTGAGACGGTCCCATTGTTTTGTAGCCCAGGCTGGTCTTGAACTCACAATCCTCCTGTCTTAGCCTCCTGAGTGCTGGAATTACAGGTTATGCCACCACTCTGGATTTCTGTGATTTTCAAATTTCAGAATCTTAACTCTTTTGAGTTTTAATTTGCTATAAATTTCTACAGAAAGTGTTAACTGTGCCAAAGCCACATGTTTATTGGCAGAGGCTGGACTAAATCCTGGAGACTCCATTCAGAGGTCTTTCCTATATACTTGGTCTAATGGCCACACCTACTCTGATAATAAAGACAGCAGGAATGTATGGCTGAGGTTTATCAAGTCCCTACTTCAGGGGAGGTGCTGCAGTAGGCTTTTTTAGGACATCTCTGGTCATTGTTGCTTTGTAGCTGGAGACAGGTGGGTTGGGCTACTGGGAAGTAAGAGGCAGCCCTGCTTGCTGGTCAGGAGCAGAGCAGGTTGCCATCCCAGCTAAGCTGGGCTTCAGAGCCTGAGCTCTGCCTGTTCAGTCTGCAGGTTCCCCGTGGCATCTCTGAAGANTGTCGGGTCCCCTGGAACTTGAGTTCCAGAGGGTTGTTAGTTGCCATGTGGGTGCTGGGAACTGAACCCATGTCCTCTGCAAGAGCAGCCAGTACTCTAATTCCTGAGCCATCTTTGCAGCCCCTCAAGCAGTTTTTTAAATGGAAAAATTGTACTCATTGCTTTAAACATTTGGGATATACTAACTCTTAGAAAACATCAGTTGATACTCAATACCTTTCTCTCTTGCACAGTGGAATGAAACTGTGGAGATTTTTCGTGCCAGGATGCCTTTACGGAAGCACCGTTGTCGCTTCAAGAGTTATGAGTGTTGCTTCTCAGCAGCTGAAGCTGTGGACTGGCTGCATGACCTGCTCAGGAACAGTCAGAACTTTGGGCCTGAGGTGACTCGCAAACAGACGATCCAGCTGCTAAAAAAATTCCTGAAGAATCATGTTATTGAAGACATCAAGGGAAAATGGGGTCAGGAAGATTTTGAAGACAACCGTCACTTATACAGGTAATGTCAGTGTAGGAAGGAATACAGGGAGAAGGAGTGGATTTGGTCAGAGTCTGGAAGATTCTTGGAGTGAAAGAATTTGCCTTGTCCGTTGAAGTAATGGTTCTGCTTGGACTGTATTAGGTGCAGTTTGTCTAGTTCTTTGGAGCACCCCAGAGAGGTCTTATGTTTGCAGTGATTTTTCAGTCAGGTACTTCTGGAGTAGCTGAAAGGTAAAGTGCTACTTCTGGGTACTTCTCAGCTCTGTTGAGTGCTGGGGACTGGTGTACTCAGGGGCTTCATGGAACTATCTGGTCTCGAAATAGTTCAGGAAACATGAAGAATTGTATTAGATTCCTTTGTGTCTCGCACTGAGCCTCACAGAGCAAATCTTCCTTTCTCCAGATGCTTTTGTTCACAATATTTTATGATGTAGACATTTACCACCAGGTAATCTGAGGGTGTGTTTCACTGGGACACAGACTTCGAGCAGAGAAACTGCTTTGTGGTACCTGAGGCATTCTTCATCTTCCTCTTAGACTAGCTGCTATGAAAAGCAGAACAGGGTGAGGGTGGTCACAGGCACGAGGGGCTGAGAACAGACATTGCTGTGTGTTTCCTGTCAGACCTGCTCTGTAAGGCCATTGGAAATCTCCATGTCCAGCTGTCAGGCTTGTCATCAGGCTACTTGGCTGTGTCTCCAGTTGGCAGTTAATCTGGGTTTGCTAATCCAACTTTTAATTAGGGTTGTGGATGGTCTCAGCTTATTCTGTGGCCCGAGTGCTTGTTTATTGGTATCAGACAGTGGAAATTCGAGCCTGGGTTCCACATTCCACACCCTTCAACTGTGGGTTCTTAAGGTCTTATTCTCTTGGGAGACAACTTGCTTGTACTCTTATCAAGATTTGGCTAGACACTTCTGAAAGGCTTCTCTGGATGAGTACCATTCAGTATGTTCTAATGTGGGCTTTAACTTTATTCTTCCCAGTGAGTCCCATGGGGCTCTGCAGTTCTCAAGAGAATAAAATAGGAGTATATCCAGGGTCTGACCACTGAGCACTGATTATTAGAATGTCTTATTTCAGTACTAAGACTTAATCATGCATCCCACTAAAAAATGAGCATTATAACTGGGCGTGGTGGTGTGTGCCTTTAATCCCAGCACTTGGGAAGTAGAGGTAGGCAGATCTCTGTGAGTTCAAGGCCAGCCTGGTCTACGGAGCAAGCTCCAGGACAGCTGGTATTAAAAGGGAGACCCTGTCTCAAAAATACCAAAAAAAGGAAAAAACTAAAAAAAAAAAGAGCATTACATAAGACAGATTTTGTTTCCTCATGAAGTACAGTGGTCCCTCAAGGACCCATGGGACATTGGTTCCAGGAACTCCCTGTGTATCCAGAAATCTGTGCATGCTTACATCTCTTATGTAAAATATAGCATTTGCATGTAACCTTTACTTACCTTCCCCAGTGCTTTCAATTCTTTTTATATTACCTGCAATATCTAATAAAGTGTAATGCTACATAGTGTCACACTGTACTGTTTATGGAATAATAGTAAAAGCATATACACATTCAATATAGATGCAACCACTGTATTCCTAATCATGCATAAATTATAAACAGGATGTAAGGTGAACAGGATGTGAGGCAAACAATGTTCTGCAGTTAGTGCTGAAGGGTGACTAAGGAGTAAGACCCTGGCAGGCCACCCCATTTCATTCATGGGAACTCAGCAGAGTATTTGATACATGGTAAATTCAAATTAGCTTTTTGGAACTTTCTGAAAAAAATTTTTTTTTCCTTTTTTTAAAAAAATATTTTATGTGTATGAGTGTATTGCCTGCATGTATGTGAGTGCACTCATGTCATGCAATGCTGAGATCAGAAGAGGGGATAGGATTCACCTAGAAATGGACTTAAGGATGGTTCTTAGCTGCCATGTGGATGCTGGGACTTGAACTCAGGTTCTCTGTAAGAGCAGTCAGTGCTCTTAACCACTGAGCCATCTCTCCAGCCCCCATGATTTTCCTTTTGATGTGGGGTCTTGCTCTGTTGTTCAAAGTAGTCTTGCACTCCTAGCTTAAGAGAGATCCTTCCCCTTTTAGCCTCCTGCAGAACTGGGATCACAAGAATGTGCTTGGCTAGAATTTTTTTCAATTACTTTTGACCCATGCTTGGTTGAATGTGAGGACACAAAACTGATGGGTATGGAGGGCCAACTGTCATTATTCTCCCTAGCTTCTTCATTTGAGTAACAGAATCCAGAAGTCATCAAAGGACAGCATGTCACTATTTAGTACCTGAGAATTCATTGTGATTTTGTTTTCCTAACTGGGAATTCTATAAATTAACCACTGACTTTTGCCAGTTGTCTAGATTAGTCTTGGATGGAGTCTATTTAGACATGTAAATCATTTGCGAAGGTGCCTGTGATTTGCATTGAGAGTGAGCTAATGAGTGTGCAGCAAGCTGTTACTCAAACCCAGGCTTCTGTGACTGGCGCTTGGGATAGTTATCCTTCCAGGCTAGTGCTCCCTGGAGAGCTGCCTTGGCTGCTCTGATTGTTTCTAGCTCCTTCTTCAGGTGAAGCAACAAAGCCAAGTGATGGAAGCCGAGGAGGAGGGTATAAGCTAGAGACAGATTGGATTTGAAAGTGGTTGGAGGGCCCCTGAAGTAGAGGAATTCAGGGCATACCTTGAAAGATGCAGTTTTATGGAAGGGAAGCCTTTATATATAGTCTAGGAAATCCAAGAAAGGATAAGGGGAGTTCTTGCTGGTAAGAAAGAACCTAACATTTTGAGCGGGAGCTCCAAACTTACGTAATTTGTCATTTAACTCAACCCCTGTAGTTTTAGGGGAATGTATCCTAATTTTGTTATTTCTTTTCTCTCTCTCTCTCTCTCTCTCTCTCTCTCTCTCTCTCTCTCTCTCTCTCTCTCTCTCTCTCTTTTTGAGACAGTCTCACTCTGTATCCCAAGAGGGCCTTGAACTTATGGTAGTCCTCCTGCCTCAGCCTTTTAAATGCTAGGATTACAGATGTGGGCCACCATGCCTAGCTTTCCTAATTTTTTTTTTTGGTCTTTTCGAGACAGGGTCTCCCTGTAGCCCCAGATGTCCTGGAACTCACTCTGTAGACCAGGCTGGCCTTGAACTCACAAAGATCCGCCTGCCTCTGCCTCCTAAGTGCGTGTGCCACCATGCCCAGCAGCTTTCCTAATTATAAAGGTTAGGAAATTAATAAAGCCAGACTTGCTAAATGTTTACAGTCATGTGATTAGTAGTGAAAGAGTCATGTTTTGAGTCAAGGTCTATCTCTGAGGCCTGTGTTCTTGTAGTATGCTAGGCTGTCTCAATTTTTACAAGAGGAAGTTGACATGGTTTAACAGAGAAGTTAGTGATGATGGAATGGAGAATAATATGAAACATTTGGTGTAGCAAGCACATTTATAGTTACAGAGTTCTTGTAATACCTGGTGAATGACATGCTTTGTTCATAAAGAAATTCTCAAATGAAGAAGGTATGGGAGTCAATCTAAATAATCAAATAAATACAGCAAAAAAAAGGTGGTATTCTGGGTCTGGAATTAGAGATAATTACATGAATAAAGATACTTGGCTATCTGTTTTGTTTTTGTTATACAGGGAACAAACCCAAGGCTTTATACTATCTCTGAGTTATGTCTCCTGTACTTGACTATGTGTTTTAAAGAGAGAAATTACATATATGCATTGAATAATTTTATGATACAGGTGATGAATAAAACCCTCAAATATTATTTCTAGATTAAAAATATGCATGTCATATTTGTGTAGTGAATGCATTTAAATGCATTAGACATGATTCTTAGATTTTGAAGAATCAAACAGAAAATGGGTGAGAAGATTGAATTTAGAAGGAAAGTGAGACCCTGCTGTCCAGTTCGAATAATAACAGTAGAAAATGCAGTAGGAAGTTCCCAGCTCTCCACTTTTTTTTTTTTTTTTGGTATTTTTGAGACAGGGTCTCCCTTTTAATTCCAGCTGGCCTGGAGCTCTCCCTGTAGACCAGGCTGGCCCTGAACTCAGAGAGATTCAACTGCCTCTGCTTCCCAAGTGCTGGGATTAAAAGGCGTGCACCACCACGCCCGGCCCCCAGCTCTCCACTTTTATCAATGTTAGTTACTAGAAAAAGTTCTGGGTTGTAGTAATGGGCGCTCCTAGTTGAAGCAGGTGGCGGTTGTCTGTCTTTACGGTTTCATGGCCCCGGACTCCTGATGGAGGGAAACAGCCAGTTAGTATACGACGCTGTGCTTTACAGTGTTGAGTACTACTGTTGTGCCACGCGGTCACATACTGCACTGGGTTTTTAAGCAATTTCAAGCCAAGCATGATGGTGTTACAATTTACTCTCATCACTTAAGAGGTAGGAAAATCTCAAGTTTGAGCCTGCTCTAGGCTATGCAGTTTCAAAACGAAGAAAACTAACTCTGGGGATGAGCATGTGACTAAAAGCCAACCATGTTCAAAGCCCTGGATTTGATCCTTAGCACAGAAAAACATTATTTTCCAGCTTATAGGGTAGTTCCATTCCAGTAATATCATTGGTTCTTCATGAGAAACCTAGGGAGGGGCTGGAGAGATGGCTCAGTGAGTAAAAGTGCTTGGTGTACAAGCACGAAGACTTGTGCTCAAACCCACAGAACCCATGTAAAAAGCTGCACCTGGCTATGAGTGTGTAACCTTAGCTCTGGGGAATGGACGCTGGCTTAGCCACCCTACCCCAGGGAGCTTCCGGTTCAGCGAGAGACCCTGTCTCAAAGGAGTAAAGCAGAGAGAGGAAGACACCCATGCCTTTCTCTGATGTTCATGCCTAGTTGTGTGCATCAAAGTCATTCTCATGTAACATACACACACACGTGCACACACATGCACACATGCACACACATGCCCCAGGGGTTGGGCCTGGTGGACATTTCATTTGTTTAAAATGTTTAAATAAAATGAAAGGAATGTCCTAGTTAAAGGCATTTCATATTTATCTTTATATCTTCCTTCTGTGCATGTGAGCAGATAATTTTGTGGTATTACTTAAATCTAATTAAGAGCTGATGAGACGATGCAGAAGGTAAAAGCACTTGCCATGTATACTTAACAACCTGAGTTCGAGCCTCAGAACCCCTGAAAAGTTGGAAGGAGAGAACTGACTCCAGTTGTCCTTACACACACACACACACACACACACACACACACACACACACACGCACACACACATCCCACCCCACAACTAAATCTAATAGGTTTTGTAAAAACGAAAATATACTATGCTGATTGTTTTGCGCTATTTAATGAGAGGTGTGTTTGGCCGTCTGTGTAGCTCTCCATCGGGACTGGTCCTCTGGTCTGGAGCCTGCCTGGCCTTTGACTCGCTCTCACGACTGGTGCAGGTTCTGAGGAGGGACTCGGCTTCAGTTAGACATTCGTGGGCTTTGGTGGTGGTGGCTGAGGTCTCATGTGCGAGGACTGGCTTCTTGTTATTGTCCTCTCTGCATTCCTTTTTCTCCCTTCTATTTTTCCTTTATTCTTTTCTTTATGAATATCATTCTAATTTCCTACTTTTTTTCATTTTCTTTTTCTCCCATTTCAGTTCTTTTTCTCTGTTTTACTTTAGACTTTTTTTTCTGGTCTATTTTCAAAGTGTTGATTTTAATTTGCAACTAAAATTGCTATATAGTTCCTGTCAGATTTATCGAATACTGTTACTCCCATATTTTAAAAGCAGAAGATTCATACTACCTAGTTAAACACAGGGAAGTCAAGACTATAGTACAAATGAACATTCATAATCTGGAAATAGGAAATCTAAAGTGTTTCTAAATCCAAAATCTTTTGATCATCATATTGACAGTTTTGAGTAGTAATATGCTCAAAGATTTTATAACCAGACCAAATATGTAGTGCAGTTGGTAGAGTTCTAGCCTAGTGTGCACGAAGCTCTGAGTTTAATTCATTGTACCACATAAACTGGGCATGATAGCAAACACCTGTAATCTTAGCACTAGAGCGATAGAGGAAAGAGGGACCCAAACTTCAAGGTTATCCTCTGCTATATAGTAAGTGAGGTCAGCCTAGGATATATCATACCCTGTCTTAAAAATAACATTTTATATCAAATGGGAACAAAAAGAGAGAAAAACCTATTCAAAGAACTGACCAAACAGTAAACCTGTGCACCAAAAAGGTTATAAAAGACTGAGAAAAAGATGCAAGACAGGACTTGTGTATGACAGAATCCATGAGCTCTGATGGGGGGAGGGGGGTATGGGGGGTGGACATGGATGGGGGAATGAGTCTAAATTTGATTAAGAAATGTTGTAGGAAATGTGCTCAATAAAAAGAGGTTTTAATAAAAAAATAAAAAAATAAAGCTTTATAATCTGGGGCTAGAGAGATGGCTCAGTGGTTAAGAGCTGGCTGCTCTTGCAGAGGACCTGGTTTGATTCCCAGCACCCACATGGTGGCTATCTGTAACTCCAGTTCCAGGGGATCTGACTCCTTCTGTTGACCTCCGTGGGTATTGTACAACAACATGGTGCACTTATATACATGTAGGTAATACACACATACACAAAAATAATAATAATATAAAAGAATTTGGAAAAGGTTTTATAACGCGTAGAGTGGCATGTGCCTGTAGTGCCAGGTACTTTATGAGGCTGAGGCAGAAGGTTTGCTAGAACCTAGGACTTTGAGATCAGCCTCAGCAGCATATCAAGACTGGCTCAAAACAGAAGGGAGAGTTTTGTATTTGAGATCAGTTTGTAATTTGGTTTTCAGATTTCAGTTGTCTGGCTCAAGGATGCTAACTCAGCCAGTGAAAGTCTATATAAATATTCTGTAATCTGGAAAACTCTTGTTACCTTGGGTAACAAGGGTCTTGATCAGGTTTGTTTTGTCTGCCAATTAGACGGTTAAAAGGCAGGAAAAAAAAAATCTCAGACATAGCAGAAAGTAACAAGTAGCCAACTTTATTAAAAGCGAAGAAACACACATACACTCCAGGAGTGGAGAGGGGATTGGGAAACTGAAAAATCCAAGTCCCCAGGAGGACTTGGGCTTTAAAAATGTTTTTAGTGGTAGGGGCCAGGTTCCCCACCCTTAATTTTAGATTGTTCAGCTTAAAGAATGAAGAGGCAGTCCATAGGTCACAGTTCCATGCTGAGTGAGATATGTCCAGGTCCAGTCCTGGTCTAATCTAAACTGGTGTGGACCAGTTGGCTGGAAAGGGGAACTGCTGACTGGAGGGAGACTCACAGGTCTTTGTCTCAGACCAAGAAGCAGGGAAAGTGTGCCATTTTTATTACTCATCAGTTGCCATGCCTACTTAGCAGGGATTTAGTCCCTTTACTCTGAAATTCAAGCACCAGGGATGAGGGATGGTCATTCAGCTTAAATGGAGGAAAACAGACATACAAAACAGTGGAGCACAAATGAAGTTAAAACCCAGATTGCACAACTGGTGGAGAAAGATTAGTCTTGTCAGTAAATGGTTTTGGTGGTCCCAGGTATTGATCCCAAGGCCTGGTACACTGAGCTTTATCTTTTCTTTAGTAAGTGATTATACAACAATTGGATATCCAACCATGTATATGCAAAAATAAGTAGCAGTGAGTCTCAACTGAACTTCATAAACTATAAAAGAGCTAATTCAAAGTAGATCATATATTTATTTGAATATGAGTATAGACTTAGGAAAAAAAATCTTGGAGTTGGGTAAACAGTTAAGATAGGACACTAAAACTACCAATCATAAAAGACATGGCAAATTAGAGTATCAAAATGAAAAATAATTGTTTTGAGACACCATTAAGAGGCTGACAAATTACAGACAGAAAATATATGCAAACCATATATGTGACAGTGGATTGGTATAAACAACTTATATAGAACTTACAAACTCAGCAGAAACAGAACAGTTTAAAAAATGAGCAACAATGAGCAAGCATGTCTTTAATTCCAGCACTTGAGAGGCAGAGACAGGCGTATCTCTGTGAGTTCAAGGCCAGCTTGGTCTACAGAGTGCGTTCCAGGACAGCTGGAGCTACAGGGAGACCCTGTCTCAAAAACAGCAAAAAATAAAAGAAAATAAAACATAAAACATGAGCAAGAGATTTGAGCAGACACCTCAAGATATACAAGTGGCAGATGAATGCTCATAAAAGTGTTTAGCATAGTGAACCTTAGGGAAGTGCAGATTAAAGCCATGGTAGGACACTACTAAATGTCTATTGGAATGGCTGAAACAAAAATGCTGACAATATCAAGTGCTCATGAGATGTAGAGCTTGAGATCTCAACTGTTGTTTGTGGGAAACAACAGTTTTATATGGTTAATAAATCCATGGATTATATAACATAGTATTCTCATTGGATATTTATCCCAGAGCAATGAAAACTTAGTGTACATGCCAAAACTTGTGTTTATAGTGGCTTTATTAATAATTTCCAGTAGCTGGAAACAACTTAAACTTCCCATGGTTGAAAAACTATGGCTCGCGGGGCTGGAGAGATGGCCTAGTGTTTAAGAGTGCCGACTGCTCTTGCAGAGGACCTGGGTTCGATCCCCAGCATCCACATGGCGGCTGAGAACCGTCTTTAACTCCAGGTCCAGGGGAATCCGACACCCTCTTCTGACCTCTGCGGCATTGCATGACACGGTGCACAGACCTGCATGCAGACAGTACATTCATACACACAAAAAATAAATAAAATTATTTAAAAAAAAACCCTATGGCTCATGTATAAAATGGAATGCTGCCAGGTGGGGGAGGGTGCCATGCTATATAATGAGAGCAGGAAAGGGGTGTTCTGGGAGAACTGGAATTGTTTCTTAATTAGGGTGGCAGTTACATAAATGCACATACGTGTTAAAATTTATTGGACTATATTAGTCCCCTCCCCTCCAAAATTAACTCTTCTGTCAGCCGATAAGCTGGAGATTTAAAAAGTCTCATTTGTATCACTAGTGAAAAATCAAATGCCAGTTGTTTTAAGAACCATCACCCCTAAAAGTTCTTGCATTACTGTGTTGGAAGACTTGTGCAGGACCTGCTTGGGTTACCACACTTTCAAATGAATGGGCTATTCACTCCCTCTAGTGGACATCTTTTTATATAGACAAAGAAAAAATGCAACTTCTCTATCTCTCTATCTCTCTCTCTATCTCTATCTTTGTCTCATCTCTATCTCTATATCCATATCTATATGTGGTTTTATTTTTCTTTTGTTATTCATTTCACCAAGTCCAGAAAACATGTAAACTTGCTTAATAGTAAAAAACTGCTACAGGGATAATTCATTAAAAACCTGTGACACTTGAAGTTGTCTTGGTTAAATTGATATCACAGTTGGCATTGAAGTAACATCATTACACCTTAGCCATAATTATCGATTCTTCAGGCACTGAATTTAAGTGCCTGAGGTGCAGTGGAACTCTTATTCCCATGGGGGATGGGGAACAGGAAGCTCAGGGAGTTAGTTTTATTTCTTTTTAAAAATTTAATTAGGCAGGCAGATCTTTGTGAGTTCAAGGCCAGCCTGGTCTACAGAGTGAGTTCCAGGCCACCTGGGGCTACAGGGAGACCCTGTCTTGAAAAGACAAAAAAAAATTTAATTAAGTTAGTAAATCAACTTTTTAATTTTATGTGTATGAATGTTTTGCCTGCATGTATGTAACTGCACCATGTATGTGCAGTGCCCACAGAGGCCAGAAGAGGGTTTTGGATCCCCTAGAACTGGATTTAACTGAGGGTTATTAGCTGCCATATGAGTGCTAGGAACCAAACCTGCGTTCTCTACAAGAGCAATAGCTGCTCTTAATGGGTGAGCCATTTCTTCAGCGCCTATTTTCATTTCTTAAGCAAGCAGAAGGAAAATATCCAGTATTTAGTTAGTTAGTTGAATTTGGAGCATGAAAGGAGAATGAAAAGAGCTTTTTTCTTTTTTTAAAATTGGTGCAAACTCACACCTGATGAGTGTTGGTAGAGATTTCTTTACTGCAGCATATGGCCTTCTTTGAGTTTTGGCAGTACTAATTTTAAACAAGTAAATTCCCCTGAGACAATATTTTGCCTATGATGATGTTTTTGTTTTGTATATGCTTTTATTTTAAATTGACATAGTAACTGTGCACATTCATGGGGTATAGTATAGCATTTCAGTACAGACAGAAATATATAATGGTTAGATCAGATTAACCAGCATTTGGAATCCCTTCAAACGTCTCATTTACCTTTCCTGTTGGGAATATTAGAAATACCCTCTACTAGCTATTTAGAAACATTTAGAGTGCTTAGAAATGAATATTTAGAACATTACTTTCTTTTGTCACCCATAGTTACTCCACAAGTTATTCCTCCTATTCAGCTGCACCAAGGTGCCCAGTATCCATCCTCTTCCTACCCTAATGATTAGCTGGCAAGTTCCTGGTTTCCTGGGTAGTTTTCCCAAATAGAAGATAACAGATTGATGAGATATTTCCCTCCCTCCTCTTCCCTCCTTTCTTGCTTTGATTCTGTTTTTGGTGGTTCTGGGGATTGAACCCAAGTCTTCATGTTCATGTACATTAGTACTAAGTTATCTTTTGCTATACCTGCTGATAAATGAGGTCTTCATAAAAAATATCTTCTTTTATTCAGTGTGTTCTCTGATAATTCCATACATGGCTATGATACATTGTTACTACTTTCACACTCCTCTCCTGTCTCCCTCTCATCCTGTCATCCCTTCTCCTTCTTACAAGCTCCTTTCTCTATTCCTGTCTTTTTGTTTTGTGACCCACTGAATTTAAATGGGAACTTCTTGGTTTGGAACTATTCACTGGTGCCTGGTGCGTTTACTCGTTTATTACCTGAAGGCATAGCTGCTCCTCCTTCAGAATCCATCAATATCCAAAAGTGCAGTGTATGAATACTGCACTGTCTTTCCATGAGACCACGCTTAAGCAGACTTGTTCCATACATGGCCATATAGCAGATTGGTCATACACTGTTTTTTTTTTTTTTTTTTTTTTTTGGTATTTATTTAGTACCAGGCCAGCTGGTACTAAAAGGGAGACCCTGCTCCCTTTGGAGCTCACTCTGTAGACCAGGCTGGCCTTGAACTCACAGAGATCCTCCTGCCTCTGCCTCCTGAGTGCTGGGATTAAAGGTGTGCGCCACCACACCTGGCTCATGCACCCTCTTTTGGCACTGCTTGACTCTGCTGACTTACAGCAAAAGTAGCTATAAACAAAATGGTGCGATTTGGCCTGCAGGCAGTTGTTCCACTCTGTGTTTCTTAAAAGCAAAGACTCATTCTTTTATTTCTGTTGCTCAGTTGTGTCTGATATGTGGCAGGTACTTATTGCATTGGGTCAGATACAGGGTTCTTTAGGACCTTTGAGTAGAAAAGGAGATGCCAAGATGGTAGTAGATATACCAGAACTGTAGTGCTATATAGGTGGAGAGTACCTGGAAAGGAACAGGATTTAGTGGACTGAGCCTACACTCTGTGATACAAGTGTGACCTGAGAGAAAAAGAAATGGGCAGCCAGAGGCCAGGAACGCCTATCGCAGTTCTGAGAAGGCCTTGCCTGGGCCTGTGGGGAGTTCCCAAGCAAAGGCTGCTGCTGGAATCCCACATCTTCTGTAGGAATGGACTGACAGCCAAGGCTAGTTTTGAGCAGGGAGGAAGTTCATGTTTTAAACCAGAGTTAATTTAACAGAAGTAGCAGGATAGATTGCACAGCAGAGTCGCTCCGAACTGCTGCCTGGACGACAATGCTGGCTTCCATCCGGGCTAGACCTCGCTTTGCCTGGTATCCGGATGCTTATTATTATTATTATTATTATTATTATCTTTTTTATTGTTCACTAACCTAAACTTACTATTTTCATTTAGATTCTTATTTTTTTAATTAAAAAAATTATTATTATTATTATTTTTTTGTCTTTTTATGTGTATGAGTGTACTGTCTGCATGCAGGTCTGTGCACCAGTCGAGCAAAGCCGTGGAGGTCAGAAGAGGGCCTCGGATTCTCCTGGAACTGGAGTTAAAGACAATTCTTGGCCGCCGTGTGGGTGCTAGGAATCGAACCCGGGTCCTCTGCAAGAGCTGTCTGCACTCTTAACTGCTGAGCCATCTCTCCAGCCCCTAGATTCTTATTTTTAAAAGTTATCTCTCTGTCTGTCTGTCTGTTTATCAATCTATCATGTGTATGCAGGTATGTCTGTGTGTGTATGCTATGTGTGCTTAGGTTTTTGTGGAGGCCAGAAGAGGGCGTTGGATATCCCTGGATTTGGAGTTAAAGGCAGCTGTGAGCTGCCTCAAATGTGTCCTCTGGAAGAGCAAGTGCTCTTAACTGCTGGGTCATCTCTCTTTCCAATTTGTTTGTTTGTTTGTTTATTTATTTAATTTATTTAGTGTGCGCATCTGTTGTGTCACAGTACTTGTGTGGAAGTCAGTGAACAGCTTGCAGGATCATGCATTCTGCCGTAACTTTTCTGCATCTTTCTCTGTTTTTTTGTTTTGTTTTGTTTTCATTTTTTTTTTTAACAATAAGTGATCATTTGTGAGTACAAGCATCCTTCATGTAAAACCAATTTGCGAGCAGTTGTGCCCAAACCCACACAGCTCATGGGTCCCACCATCCAGCAGGGGGGCCTTGTATGTTCAATCAAGTTGATCAAACATTTTAGTTTCCTTGTATGTGTATGGGCGGGGTTAGGTGAGATTAGGTGCATACCATAGTGCAGATGTGGAGGTCAGAGGACAACCAGGAGCTGGTTCTGTCCTACCATGCGGGTTTAGGGATCGAACTCGGGTTGCCCAGCTTAGTGGCAAGCACCTTTTCCTGCTGAGTCATCTCGGTGGCCCAGTCCTGAGCAGTTTGTTAGAGCTTTGTTCTGGGCTTCCTGCCAGTTCGATCCCACATACACTGTTTTGTCCCCTTCTTCCATTTTCCTCTTCCTCTCTGAAGCATTGTGACTTGCTCACTCAATTCTAGTTTGGTGCTAAGCACAGCAAGTGAGTATCTCTTTCTGCAAAGAAGTTAGAGTGACAGACTGGAAGTTAAACCTCTCATTTCAAAGGCTGTGTTAGGACATGGCTCCCAAGCTGGTGAAGGCTTAGGTTTGCTTGAGTTAGTCCGAGGGAGGTTTGCTCCCAAGGAGACACTTGAGTTGATCTTGGTCAGCAGCAGGTGTTTGTCCCTTGAGGAAGCCAATAAATAAATTGGATGTCGTTATATGGGGAGTGGTAGGAGATAAAACTGTGGGAGAATTTTCTTTTTATCTTTGTGTCCCCATCACTTGAAATAATACTTTGTATTCATTGAGAAGGTTCAAAGGTTGGTCCGAGGAGAGTTAGCTCCCTTTCTTACCATGCATAAGCAGTTAACACCCCACCTGAATCTCATAGTTATGGTGGCTGAGCCTCTTTAAACCATGAATGAAATAATGGAGTTATTGTAGCGTGCTCAGTGATGGAAGGACTGGAGCACACCTTAGGTTTGGAGTGTTAGAGGATGGGGCTATACTCCTAACTCTCAGCTAGTTACAGTTTACTGCCCACGTGATTGCAAATAAATTGCTTATACCTTCTGACCCTCTGTGGCCTTGGTGAGCTATCTTTCCAGTCCCTCATCTTCAAAGTTAGGAATGCCATTATTTTGGTCTTGGCCTACACTTAGAAGTAAGTATTTAATGACACCCACTGCAGCTTACAGTGTTGAAATTGAATGTGCCTGTTGTCAGCAATACAGTGTGAAGAAGATAGTTCTGTTCCTTGTCCATGTCTGTATTATCCAAGTGAATACTGTCACATCTGTTTCCCCATGAGACCAGGCTTCAGCAAATTTGTTCTATACATGGCCCTACAGCCTCTTTGGCACTGCTTGAGACTGTGCCAATAAAACTTTAATAATAAAGTGAATGGGAGGATTTGGCCTGCACGCCATAGATATTTGACTCTTTTTTAAAAAAAATTTTTATTTACTATTTTTTATGTGTACGAATGTACTGTCTGCATGTAGGTTTGTGCACCCGTGTCGTGCAATGCCGCGGAGGTCAGAAGAGGGTGTCGGATTCCCCTGGAACTGGAGTTACAGACGGTTCTTAGCCGCCATGTGGGTGCTGGGGATCGAACCCGGGTCCTCTGCAAGAGCAGTTGGTGCTCTTAACCGCTGAGCCATCTCTCCAGCCCCCAACTCTATCTTTCTTAAAAGCAAAGACTTAACTCTTTTATCGCTGTTACTTAGTTATATGTGATATGTTGCAAGTTACTTAGACTTATAGCATTGAGTCAACTACAGGGTTCTTTAGGACCTTTGAGTAGAGGAGGTGCTAAGGTGGTAGTGTATACCAGACCTGTAGTGCTGTAGGTAGGGAGTACCTGGAAAGGAGCAGGATTTATTGGACTGAGCCTATACACTGTGATGCAGGCATGACCCTAGAGAACTGGGAGAGGAGGCCAGGACCATAAAGTGCAGTTCTGAGAAAGTCTTGCCTGGGCCTGTGGGGGAGTTGCCCAGCAAAGGCTGCTGCTGGAGTTCTGTATCTTCTGTAGGAATGGACTGGCTCTGTTCTTCTGTGTGCTTCGTGATGGGCTGGAGAAAGTGGGAAAGATGCTGCTGCTACGGGCTACTGACATTTTGTTTTGTTTTGGTTTTTTTGAGACAGGGTCTCCTAGTCCCAGCTGGCCTGTAACTCTCTGTGTAGAGCAGGCTGGCCTCAAAGAGATCCACCTGTCTATGTTGGGATTAAAGGTGTGCACCACTGTGGCAGACTGATGGCCTTTGAAGGGACAGATGGCTTTGCACATCTGTGGCCAGCACAGCCTGCATTTTATCTGCACAGAGCTACTTTTCCATGGATGTTTGTGGGCCGGTCTTCCTGAAGGGAGACCCAGAAGACAGAAATTACTAGGAAGACTACAGCTCCAGTCCCTGCAGCTGGTCTCCTGGCTGCAGCTATCTGTGTTCATCGCTCCCTTCTTTTGCCACTGTGAGTTCTCTCATCTTCTGCCATCACCTCTTGTATTTCTCAGCTTATTATTATTCTTGCTTGGCCCATCTGTGGTTACAGTGGGATAAGAAAGTACCAGAGGTGCCATGCAGACATGGTGGGTGCCATAGCTGTTCCTCTGCCTCCATCGTGTAAGCACAGTCCTTCCCGCTGATTAGGATCAGTTACTCCTGCCATGATGGTTCTTCTCACCACTTGCTTCCTGACCACAAGTAGTCAGCCCGGAGTGCTCCTGCTGTCTGCTAGCAAGAGTGTGTCCCTTTGGGGATGGAATACCACCTGCTGAACCCAGAGTGGTGATGACGGGAAACCCAAGGTTCTCCAGGGAGCTCCTGGGTGGGATGGTGAGTAGGATTACCTTTGTTTTCGCCTCTTGGTTTTTGGTACATTTGTACTCTCTCTAGGAGAAGGCAGTACCATAGAGAGTCCTTAATTCAAGGGGTTCAGTTGTTCTGTAGCTGTAGCTTGTCTCCAGTGCAGTACTGTCCTGATTAGTGGAGGTCTACAATAGCACTTTAAATCAGGTTAGTGTTACTTCTCCAACTTTGTTCGTTTTCAGAATCCTTTTGCCTGTCCATACATGCTTTAGAATCAATATGTTTGTTCCTATAAAGATCCCTGCTGGGATTTTGAATGACATTGCATGGAAACAGTAGATCAGTTTGGGATTTAACTTCTTAGCAAAATAGAGTCTTCTAAGTCATAAACACGTCTAGATTTTTCTGTCTCCCAGCAGTGCTTTGTAGTTTTATGTTACTCAGATCTTGTATTAGTCACTTTTCTGTTGCTGTGATAAAGCACCATGACCAAGAAACTTATAAAAGGAAGAGTTGGCTGTGGGTTTCCTGTATATGGCTTTGATTACATTGAGGAATGATCCCTCCAATCCAATTCCTTCTAGGACTTTAAGCATGAAGGGATGCTGGATTTTGTCAAAGGCTTTTTCAGCATCAATTGAGATGATGGTGTGGTTTTTGTCTTTGACTCTATACCAGATTTTTAAACTATACTAACAGGGCTATAAGGTCCATGAAAACAGCCTAATGTAATACTGGCACAAAACAGACCTGTTGACCAATGGAACAAACCGAAGATCCAAATCTGAAGACATACAATTCCCCCCCAGCATCTCATATTTGACAAGGGAGGCCAGAAACCACAATGATAGGAAAAGACAGCATCTTTCAGCAAGTGCAAAACTGGATCACCACTTGTAGAAGAATGAAAATTAACCCCTACCTCTTTTCCTGTACAAAAGTCAACTCCAGATGGATTAAAGACCTCCACGTGCACCCCAACCGCTGAAGGTGATAGAAAAAAAAGTTGGCAGCAGACGACAAAACATAGGCGTAGGAAAAAAAAAAAAAAAAAAAAAAAAAAAAAAAAAAAACAAGGAAAAAAGAAAAAAAAAGTAAAATGAAATAAGTCGACAATTGACAATGGGACCTCATCAAACTCAAAAGCTGCGTACATCAAAAGAAACAATCAAGGAGGGAAGAGAAATCCCACGAGGGAGGAAACCTCACTGCAGATACATCTGACAAACATTGATTTCCAGAATATAGAAACGACTCAAAAAACAAAGAAAAAGAAAACAAATAACCGCTCAATAGATGGAGCAGAACTGAACAGAGACTTCAACAAGTGAGGAATTAAGAGATGTCTTAGAAACACCTCAAGAACTGCTCAACATCACTAATCATTAAGGAAATGCAAATGAAACCACTTTGAGATAATTCCTACGCCAATAAGACTGGCTAGGAATCAAGAAAACAATGATACCAAGTGCTGGAGAGGTTGTGGGGAAAGGGGAACACTTCATCCACTACTGGTGGGAAGGTAAACTTGTAAGCAGCCACTATGGAAAGCAGTGGTGAGAACCCTTGGAAGACTTGGAATGAACTTGCCACCCGACCCAGCCATACCACTCCTGGGCATGTACCCTCAAGACTTACCCACCAAGAGATACATGCACGGCCATGTTCATTGCAGCTCTCTTCACAAATAGCAAGGAGCTGGAACCAACTAAATGCCCCTCAACTGACGATGGGATAGAGAAATGTGGTACAACTACACAATGGAATTCCTATGCAGGCAGGAAAGAAAGACGACATCAC
>VZQC01004831.1:2910083-2946024 GCA_009823505.1 Rhizomys pruinosus
GAGCTTTGCAGGAAAATGGCTGGAGCTAGAGGACATCATGCTGAGTGAAGTAACACAGTCCCAGAAAAACAAACGATGCATGGTATCACTCATCTGTGGATGCTAGTGCCAATTACCCAGTTGTAAGTATTTCTTGTGTAGGGCCCCCTGAGCTTTTGTACAAAGCAGTTGGGCATAATGCATTTTGGAAACAACAACAACAACAGAAAATACTGCATCAAAGAACTGACTGAAACAGTGAACTTCTGCTCAAAACAGTCAACTTCCCCATGGAAAATATTGAGAAAGACTAAGAGATAGAAAGCATGTTTGGCAGAATGCACGAGCTCTGGTGGGGTGGGGGAATGAGCGGGAACATGGGTCTAGATTTGTTAAAAATAAATAAATTTATGTGAAAAAAAAATAAAAGGAAGAGTTTATTTGAGCTTACGATTGGCGGTTCCAGGAAATTAGAGTCCATTGTGGCGGGAGGCTTGGCGGCTGGAGCTGGAGCGGCAAGCCGAGAGTCACATCTCGCAAAGAGCACAGGAAACAGAGAGAGGAATCAACTGTAGACCACGAGGCTTGTTAAACTCTCTAAGCCCTGTCCCCAGTGACACATTTCCTCCAGCACGGCCACACACCCCAAGACCTCCAAAAACAGCGCCACTAACTGGAGACAAACGTCTGAATACCTAGAGCCTATGGGGGACACTCATCCAAACCACCACAGATCTCGAACATGTTTTATTAGATTATTAAGTAGTTCATGTTTTTGATGCTATTCTAAATGTTTATATGTTCCTAACGCATCTTTATATGGATTAATGAAATGTAATTATTAGCAGTTTGTCAGTATTTAGGTGATATGATACTCTATGCCAGTAAGGATGAGTGACTTTAAACTCTTAAACCCTTCGAATTGCTGGAGACTTTGGCTTCTGGGAACTAGCAGCCTCAGAGAACTCAATGCCCATAGTAATTGGTATCTGGCAGGGTTTTGTTGTTGGGGTTTGTTTTGTTAGAATAAAGGTGTTAGGTTACTGAGGCAAAGGTTGACTAAAGCTGGGGATGCTGTGAATTTCTATTGATTCCGAAGAAAGGCTTTTAGCATACATTAGCAAAGATATATTTTTTTAAGTCATTGTGAGAAATCTGTTATTTGTCAAGTTTACAAAGATTTATTAAAGTTTACAAAGATTTATTTATTTTTATTTATGTGTCTGTGTCTGTGTGTGGGTTTGTGCATGTGTGTATGCGCCCACAGAGGCCAGAAGGGGATCCCTTGAAGCCAGAGTTATGGGCAGGTTTGAGCTGCCTGACATGGGTTCTGGGAACTGAACTCAGGTCTTCTAGAAGAACAGCAACTGTTCTTTTTTTGTTTTTTGTTTTTTTGGTCTTTTCTAGACAGGGTCTCCCTGTAGTCCCCACTGTCCTGGAACTCATTCTGTGGACCAGGCTGGCCTTGAACTCACAAAGATCTGCCTGCCTCTGCCTCCCAAGTGCTAGGATTAAAGGCGTGCGCCACCATGCCCGGCAGCAACTGTTCTTAACCATTGAGTCAGTCACCTCCCCAACCGCTGAGGATGTATAATGTGGTTTTTCTTGTGACTTATATATCCTATAGTATTTTTTGATTAAATATAAAATCTGTTCTTTTTCAAAGGATAATAGTTTGGGCATATATTATTTTAAGCTGCTTTCCTTCAGCTACTATTTGGTGATATAGGTGTTACTAGGAAACCAGGACTGCTTTGCTAATCAGATAGGCTGCTTATGTTTTTACTCTTTTTTTTTTTTTTATGTGTACAAATGTAGAATTCAAGTTGTCTGCAAAGGCACTTAAAATTCTGAAATACATGATTTACAATTTTTAAAGCAAACATTTTCAAAGGTCTTCCAGCAGAGGGAGCTCTGTTCCTTTTTACTTTTGCTTTTTGGGAAGGACATAGTCATCCTGGAGCTCAGACACTCTGAACAATATAAGCTTTACAGGAACAGTAAAGCAGAAAACTTCCTGTTTGCCCACAGTTTTCATTACCCTGGAGAGGTCATCAATAGCTTTACATGAGTTACTCTGCTGCTCTGGTTTGCTAATTTGTTAAAATCACTTATTTACACATCTTTAAACAGTTCATCCTTTTTGTTTCTGACATATTTTCTCTGCCTGGCACTTTTGTAGACAACATTTCATAATATGTGTTCTCTAACTTGTTCTTTTTCTCTTGTAACATTTGAGCTTTATTCGTGCTGATGTGTGTAATTTGTGTCATTGTTTGCTGATCTCATGGCTCTTTGTACTCTCCTGTATTGACGCTCCACAGTCTTGTCTTCATGTTGGTAGACATTAGGTTGTTTCCACGTTTTTGCTGTTGTGAACATTTATGGGCAGTTTGCACATGCCAGTGTTACTTTAGGACATAGAATTATCTAGAAGTGCCTTTCGCTTAGACGATTTGGGCTTGTTCAGCGTCACTACCTAACAACAAAGCATTTTCCATAGGAGTTATGCTCATTTTTATTCCACTAGTAGAAAATACTTGATCCTGGCTGATTGATACTTTTTCCAGCCTGGTGTGTATAAAGTGCTACTTCGTGGTGTTGTTTGGAATTTCCTTGGTTCCTGATGAGGCTGCATATCATTTTATATGTGCTCATTATCCCTGATTCTACATCTAGAAATGTTTGGTTCATATACTTTTGCCTTTCTTCATAGAATTTTTGTTCTTACAGATTCTCAGTGATGGAAAAATTTTGTTCTTACAGATTCTCAGTGATGGAAAAATTTGCCTGCCTGCCTCCCAGTGCTAGGGTACACATATAGCTATGCCTGCCTCCCAGTGCTAGGGTACACACACGGCTATGCCTGCCTCCCAGTGCTAGGGTACACACACGGCTATGCCTGCCTCCCAGTGCTAGGGCACACACACGGCTATGCCTGCCTCCCAGTGCTAGGGTACACACACAGCTATGCCTGCCTCCCAGTGCTAGGGTACACACACAGCTATGCCTGCCTCCCAGTGCTAGGGTACACACACAGCTATGCCTGCCTCCCAGTGCTAGGGTACACACACAGCTATGCCTGCCTCCCAGTGCTAGGGTACACACACAGCTATGCCTGCCTCCCAGTGCTAGGGTACACACACAGCTATGCCTGCCTCCCAGTGCTAGGGTACACACACAGCTATGCCTGCCTCCCAGTGCTAGGGTACACACACAGCTATGCCTGCCTCCCAGTGCTAGGGTACACACACAGCTATGCCTGCCTCCCAGTGCTAGGGTACACACACAGCTATGCCTGCCTCCCAGTGCTAGGGTACACACACAGCTATGCCTGCCTCCCAGTGCTAGGGTACACACACAGCTATGCCTGCCTCCCAGTGCTAGGGTACACACACAGCTATGCCTGCCTCCCAGTGCTAGGGTACACACACAGCTATGCCTGCCTCCCAGTGCTAGGGTACACACACAGCTATGCCTGCCTCCCAGTGCTAGGGCACACACATGGCTATGCCTGCCTCCCAGTGCTAGGGCACACACACGGCTATGCCTGTCTCCCAGTGCTAGGGTACACACACAGCTATGCCTGCCTCCCAATGCTAGGGCACACACACGGCTATGCCTGCCTCCCAGTGCTAGGGCGCACACATAGCTATGCCTACCTCCCAGAGCTAGGGCACACATGCAGCTATGCCTGCCTCCCAGTGCTAGGGTACACACGCAGCTATGCCTGCCTCCCAGTGCTAGGGCACACACACGGCTATGTCTGCCTCCCAGTGTTAGGGTACACACACAGCTATGCCTGCCTCCCAGTGCTAGGGTATACACACAGCTATGCCTGCCTCCCAGTGCTAGGGCACACACACATAGCTATGCCTGCCTCCCAGTGCTAGGGTACACACACAGCTATGCCTACCTCCCATTGCTAGGGCACACACACAGCTCTGCCTGCTTCCCAGTGCAATGGGCACACACACAGCTATGCCTGCCTCCCAGTGCTAGGGCACACACACAGCTATGCCTGTCTCCCAGCGCTAGGCACACACACAGCTATGCCTGGCTTTTTACATGGGGGCTGAGGATTTGAACTCAGTTTCTCATGTTCTTACCCACAGAACCATCTCTCCAGTCCCTATAATACTTTTTATTTTGAGAAAATAGTAATATTTTTATTGTCAAAACAGCTAGTCCTAATGGAAGACACAAATCGTTATTGTAATTCATGGGCATTGCATAATGCAGGTGTGAAATAGGGATTATCCTTATTTTCTATGCCTGAGAAACAGTGTATCCCCAAGCTTTAGTGGCATAAGTAATCTTGATTTATTTTATTTTTATTATTTTATGTTATGTTATTTTGGGGAAAGGCTTTTAAGCCCAAGGGAGCCTAGAATTCACTATTGTAACCCAGACCGGCTTTGATCTCTCAGTTCTCCTGCTTCAGCCTTCCAAGTGCTGGGGTTATATAGTATGTATCATCATGCCCAGATTGTTTATGCTTTTTTTTTTTTTTTTTTGGTTAAGAATTTAGAGCTCAACTGACAGATTGCCCCTTACTCACAGTGATCAGGGAGGCTAGTAGAAATATGGCTTCTTTTTCTTCTCACAAATGTGCCTTTGTTGCATCTTGGTCTGTTCCTCCTTCTCTATGGGAGGTTTTATTCTCAAGGACATCTCCCTGTGAGCTGTGTTTTGTGCACTACAATGTGTTAGTGTAATCTCCATACCTACAATGTAGCAGGCTTTGAAGGGATTGTGTCTCAAGCATGATCATCCTAAGAGCAAGCATTTCTAACAGGTAAGACAAGAAAACTGGCAGGCAGCCACAGCTCACGACAGGAACGGGCACAGCATCACCTTTTGTACTTTGTCAGAGCAATCACATAACCCATTCATGTTGGGTGTTGGGCAGAAAAATGATCTACTAATGGGAAACTGTCAGAGTCACATATTGGACAGAAAGAGCATGTGGAATGGGAAGAGCATATGAGATGGGAAGAGCACATGGGGTGGAAGAACACATGGGATTGAAGAGCACATGGGACGAAGAACACGTGGGACGGAAGAGCACATGGGACGGAAGAGCACGTGGGACGGAAGAACACGTGGGACTGAAGAGCACGTGGGACGGAAGAGCACGTGGGACGGGAGAGCACGTGGGACGGGAGAGCACGTGGGACGGGAGAGCACGTGGGACGGGAGAGCACGTGGGGTGGGAGAGCACGTGGGGCGGGAGAGCACGTGGGACGGGAGAGCACGTGGGATGGAAGGGCACATTGGATGGAAGAGCATGTGCGATCAAGAGCATATGGTATAGAAGAGCACATGGGATGGAAGATAATGTTGTAGCCATCCTTGGAAAATATAATCTGTAGTTGCCTCAGGCTCTACTTATACCTACCCTCTCCAATGAGACTACTGAGTTTCATCCCATTATGTCATCACACAACACTGATGGTTGGTCTGTGACACTTCTGACATGCAGTTGGACATATGTCTACCATTCCTGTTGCTTCCCAGGTTCTGTATGGCTCTTGGCTCTCCTCTTAATGTTCAGCTCATCATTTTAAGTCATTCTTTCCATAGGAAATAGCCCACGTTTGTAGTGGAGTACCTTAGATTTTGCCAACTTATTGAGGGTTGGGGGATTTGACTGCTCATTTCATTTTGAAAAGTTTAGATACAGTTTTCAATTTTCATTTGAGCTATATGTGCAGTGGTGATTCTGCTACTATTGCAGTCTTAAGAATCTTGGGTGTTCTTTTGGATCTTTTTGGGGTTTGCTCCATTAGATGAAGTTATATTCTCAACTCTTTTTGAGACAACTTCTTTGTCCTCCATGGTGGTATAGTACACATAGGATTCTTCGAAAAGGACAGAATATGAAATATACCCTTATTTCTTATCATAGAGCTCCCCAAATCCCTGGAAATTCCTGAGTGATGAGAGTATCCCTCAACTTATAATACTGATATTATGTTAATGTGGTTACTTAGGGTTCCTCAGACTGTATCTTGTCCATCTCTTCATCTGGCTCTTTGTCAGAGTCATCATATCCTTTATAATAAACTGGTACATGTATGTAAAGTGTTCTGAGTTGTATGAGCTTTCTTAACCAATTATTGAGCCTATAGGGGTGGGGTGAAGGGTGAGGGGTATTCTGGGGATCCTAACTTCTGGCCATTTAGTCAGAGTTACAGGTCATAATCTCAGACTTTCAGTTGGCATCTAAAGTGGGGGCAGTCTCATGAGACTGAGCTCTTAACTCTGGCATATGGTACACTCTCCAGATAGTAGTGTTGGCTATGAAGTGAATTATAGGACTTTGCTCATGTCCGCTGGGGAATTTCTTGGTGGTGGGAGAATACCCATCCCCTACCTGGTCATAGAAATATTCTGCGTTAAATGAGAGCAAAATGAATAGGAAACTAAACCAGAGTAAAGCACTTTATTTTATTTTTCCTTCATAAAACTGTTATTCTAATAGTCCATGAAGTATTGCCTTAAATCTTCCTGAAGTTATAGCAAAAGCTGTACAGTTATATATTTGTGGTGAAGTTATAGCAAAAGTTGTATAGTTATATATTTGTAGTTCTGCTGAAACCGTGTTTTACTAAAAATACCTTTATTTGATCTTCTCATAGATCATTTTACTTTGTGTGCCTTTAGCTGGGAGGGATTGGAGATGAGAAATAGTTTTGTTTTTGAATCATACAGTCATGGCTTTGTATCTTCCTTTAAATGTGCTAGGGAAAAAACCCTAACAACCAACCAGCCTTCTTCATTTCTCTATTCATAACAGTACAGCTGAAAGAAACCAGCTTTTACTTTGCTAGTCTCTCTGGAACATTTTTAAGCCAGAGTCATCTTTTCTGTTTTCCAAGTTTCTGCAGGTGCTATTTTTTTTTTTTCCAGAGATTTGTAGAACAGTGTAATGTGTACCTTTTCTTTAACTTCCAATATCAGCTTCCTTTCTTGTATTAGTTACTTTTCTGTTGCTGTGATAAACATCATAACCAAGGCAAATTTATAGAAGAGTTTATTTGGCTTATGGTTCTAGAGGGGCAGAGTCAAGTGTGGCGGGAGACATGGTAGCAAAGGTGGCTTGGGCAGAAAGCTGAGTGCTCACAGGAAGTACAGAGAGCTAGAGTGGAAATGGGCAAGGTGTGCACTCTCAAAGCTGACCCCCAGTGACGCGCTTCCCCCAGCATGGCCATGAAGGTTCCATGACAGTGCCACAGAACTGAGGACCAAATGGCCAAAGACATGGAGCCTCTGAGGGCCATTCTCATGCAAACTGCTATATTACTGAACATTTCCAGCTTCTGAGAAGTATGCCAAGACCCTTTGGTGCTCTGCAGGCCTCCACTTACCACAGAGGGTGTCCTCTGCACCCCACCCCAGGCCCTGTAGGCCTGGATTTGGCGACTCCTCCTGATGCAGATGTTGCATATCTCTCTGGGTTATCTATCATCGTGTAGTGACACCATGACAAACTTAAAAGCAGCATTATAATTTTTACATGAACTGTGTGGTTTGGGGACCTAAGCTGGTTTAGGGAGGCATCAGATTGGTCTGCTGAGGCTGGGGAGCCCACCTCCATGGGGACCTCTTCATTCTCAAATCTGGAGTTCTGGTGCCCCCCCATTCAATTTCTTTCCATTTAGCCTCTCATCTTCTAGAACCTCCTTCTGTCACTTAGGCATCACTCGACATGGTGGCCTCAAGCTAGTCAGTCACTTTTTTTTTTTTTTTTAAATTAGTTTTTATTGATGCTTTGTGCATTTCATACATTTTTTCCAATTCAGTTCAGGCTTATTTCCCTTTCCCTCCCCCCCCACCCCCACCCCATCCCAGATCATGCATTCTGCCATAACTGTCCTGCATCTTTCTCTCAGTTTTTTTTTTTTCATTTTTAGCTATAAGTGATTTACGTGATGGCTGGTTTCTAAGAGGGAGCTTTGCAAGTGATGGGAGTTTCAGAAGTCAGGAAGAGAAATCCAGCCAGTAAGAGCTAGCGCTTCTGTCAGATTGTATTTGTTAAAGCAGTTAAAGAGCCTTGCCCTCACTCAAGAGGGGGAGAGAAATACAGTGCCTCTTGATGCTGTGGTAGCAGGGTACTGCAGAAGAGTGTGGGTTTGAGCCTGTGGAGTGAAGGCATCTTTGAAAGGTGCCAGTCCACCACAGGGATGCCATGCCACTTTTCCTACATGGATAAACCGTTGGGCCTGTCTTTATTGAACATCCCATGCTTTCCCATTGATCTGTACTGTCTACTCTGTCATGAACCATGTTCTAAACATGAGTGTGCGTTTTGGGTTCTCTAGTTTTGGCCTTGCTTCCCAACTCGGGACCTCTGTAGTAGACATTTGCCAATGTCTGAAGGAATATTTTGCTTGTTACAACAGGTGTGTCAGCTAGCATCCAGCGGGAGGAGGTCAGAGATGCTGCTAAACATTTGATAGTGTACAGAACAACCCCCTCCCCCCACCACAATGAGGAAATGTCTGGCCCCTAATACCAGTATTGCTGAGATGCGAAGCCATGCCCTGACATTATTTCTTCATTCACCTTGGTACCTGGTAGCACTAGTTACTACTTTTCTGCTTTAAGAATTTTTGATTTGCTGGGCATGGTGGTGCATGCCTTTAATCCCAGCACTTGGGAGGCAAAGGCAGGCTGATCTCTGTGAGTTCAAGGCCATCTGGGACTCCTGGGAGACCCTATCTCAAAAAGACCAAAAAAGAAAAGAAAAGAAAAAGAATGCTTTGATTATATTTGGCCCTTTGCATTTTTTATGTACATTTTAGAGTCAGTTTATTACATTTCAGGAAAAAGACTCTTTATATTGTCACTGAGATTTCATTATAACTTTAGGTCTTCATGGGGGAAAATGGACGTTTTATCACTTTGAATCTAGTTCATCACCATATCTGTTAGTCTAGTTATCCTTTGATATCTTTCAATAAAATGTTATAAAAGGCTTGTATTTTTTTCTTTGTAAATATTACTTTTCATTAAAAATAGTTTTAATTCTGTGTATTTGTGTGTTTGTGTATGTAAGTGTAGGTGCCTGCAGAGGCCAGAACAGGGTGTCAAATCCCTTGGTGCTGGAGTTACAGGAGGTTGTGAGTCATCAGATGTGGATGTTGGTAAACAGTATGCACACTTAGCTGCTGAGCCATCTCTCCAGAGAATTTCAAACATGTATACAATATATTTTGATCATATCTCCACCCTACTTCCGACTCTCATTTATCCTAGACCTTCCCATACCCCTCCAAACTTCATGTCCTGTTTTTTTTTTTCTTCCTATAATCCACAGAGTGTAGTTGGTGCTGCCCATATATGCATGGGTGTAGAGCACTGGTGCATGGCACCAGGAGAAGCCATACCCCTTATGCGAACTGGTAGGCCCTCCGCCAGCAGTCATCAGTGTCAATAGCTCATCAGGGTTGGGGTCTTGGGAGACCCTCTCATACATGCTAGAATGTTGGTTGTCTTGGTCTTGAGCAGATCTTGTACAGGCATCCATGGTTGCTGTGAATTCATGAGGACAGTCATGTCTAGGAAGACTCTTTTGGAGCAGTCTCCTCTAACCTCTGGATCTTGCAATCTTTCCATCCCCTATCCTGCCATGTTCCCTGTAGACCATTTGGGAAAGGGGATGATATAGATGTTCCATTTGGGGGCTGAACATTCCCCAGTCATTTGTTCTTTTTTTCAAATGAAAAAATTATTTATTGTTATTTTATGTGTGTGAATGTATCCCCTGCATGTATGTAAGTGCACCCATGTCATACAATACCTGCGGAGGTCAAATGAGGGCACTGGATCCCCTGGAACTGGAGTTATAGATGGTTGTTAGCTGCCATGTGGGCCCTGGGAATCGAACCCAGGTCCTCTACAAGAATAGCCAGTGCTCTTTAACTGCTGAGTCATCTCACCCGCCCCCCAGTCATTTATTCACTGTTCTTTGACTAGTTTTAAGTCTCTGTGTTAACTATAGTCCACTTGCAAATTTTGTTTTTGAGACAGGTTTTTGCTAAATAATCCAGGTTGGCCTCAAACTCACTGTCTTCCTGCCTCAGTCCCCTGAGGGCTGAGATTCAGGACTTTGTCACCACACGTGGTAAAAGGTTTAAAAAATCTTTTGTATAAAGCGCTTTGCTCTCTCAGCTAGTTAGTTGTGAAGCTTTAAGAAAAAGTTGCCTTCCTCTCTTGGGCTTTAATTTCCCCATGTGAAAATGGTGGCATTTGAACTAGATCAGTTTAACAGGCTTTCTGGCTCCAGATGGCATGAAATGTTAGGATCAAATCTCTAAGAAAAGTAATCCACTGGAGGGAGCTCTTGTGCAGTTTTCCCAGGGAGGGTTGCCAGACTGTGGAAACAGCACAGGTGCTAGTGATAGCTGCAGATGTCCCTCATAGCAGAGATCCTTCTCCAGGTAGAGGGACGAGAGACTCTTTGGCCTCTCCCAGTCACAGTTCTGCACGTAAGAAACTCTGCTTTGGCCTTTGGAAGATACTACTTGCTTCTGGGTACGGAGATATAAGGACCACGATTTTGAAGATGAAGAGAAATGTAGAGATCATCCCAATACAGAATAAACTATATTTAGAGAGGATTTTACTTTCCAAAGGTCATACAGATAGCTCATGAGAGAGCCAAACCTTGAATTCAGATCTAAACAATTTTTAAAACATATTTTATTTATTAAAAAAAAAATTATCAGCCAGGCATGGTGGTGCATGCCTTTAATTGGAGGCAGAGACAGGCTGATCTGTGTGAGTTCAAGGCCAGCCTGGTCTACATAGTGAGCTCCAGGCCAGCTGGGACTAAAGGGAGACCATGTCTCAAAAAAAAAAAAAAGACCAAAAGAAAATTTTATGTGTATGAGTATATTGCCTGCATATATATAAGTGCACTTGTGTTGTGCAGTGCCCTCAGAATCAGAAGAGGGCATTGGATCCCTCTGTAACTGGAGTTATGGATGGTTGTTAGCCACCAGATGGGTGCTGGAAATCAAACCTGAGTCGTAGCCAGTGTACCCAACTGCTGAGCCATCTCTTCAGCTCCCAGATCAAAAAATTTTAGACCATACTTGAGGGAATAAGAGTTGGACATTAAGAGATGAGTATTGGTTTGTGTGTGGTAGTGGTGGCTATTTAATGGGCTGAGAGGCAGATGGACTATGAATCAGGATTTATATGCAATATTGTGTGTATAGGTGAGTGTCAGGGTATGCATGCATGAATACTTGGGTTGGAAAGAGGACTTTTGTTGTGACAGTTTTTAAGAAGTCAGATTATGGGATGGTGCATGCCTTTCATTCCAGTATATGGGAGACTCAAGCAGGAGGATCTTGAGTTCAAAGCCAGCATGGCAAGGCCCTGTCTGAAAAAAGAGGGGAAGAGAGTAGAGGTAAGGGGAGGACAGGACAGGACAGGACAGGTCAGGTCAGGACAGGACAGGACAGGACAAGTCAGGACAGAGCAGGACAGGAGGGGAGAGGAGGGAAGAGGACAAGAAAGAAGAGGAGCGGAGGAGAGGGATTGGGGAGGAGACAGGAGAGGAGAGGACAGGTTGGATGGTTGCTGCAAGCTGGCATTTACTTACACAGTAGGATATCTTTGACTGGCTTAAGATTTTCATTTAGTTTATATTTTGGATTCTTTCAACAATAGCTACTTTGATAATCTTATTGCCCCAAACTGAATCTATGTGTTTATTTCTCTTTAACTTGGTTTCTTGGTTTGAGACCTCACATTTTTTCTTCTGAGGGAAACTGGCTTTTAAAAAATTTTTTATTTATTTATAAAAAATATTTATTTATTTATTTGTTTATTTATTTGAATGTACTGTCTGCATGTAGGTCTGTGCACCCGTGTCGTGCAATGCCGCAGAGGTCAGAAGAGGGTCTCGGATTCCCCTGGAACTGGAGTTCTCCTGGAATTGGAGTTACAGATGGTTCTTAGCCGCCATGTGAGTGCTGGGGATTGAACCCAGGTCCTCTGCAAGAGCAGTCAGTGCTCTTAACTGCTAGGCTATTTCTCCAGCCCCAGGAAACTGGCTTTTAAAATACAGCACAGTCAGTGGATGTTCTTTTCAGAAATGGAATTCAACTTTTCTCTATTACTCATCTCTTTGCAAGTCTCCTGTGACTGTTCTTGAAGTGACTATTCTTGAAGTGATTCTCTGTAGTGCTCTTGTTTTTCTGAGTCTCCTGTTTCACCTTGATACAAGTTTTCCTTGAAATTATTAGCACTTCTAAAACTGATCCTTACTGCATTTGCATCAAGAATCAGATGTTCGGTTATTTAATTTACTTTTCCCATGGATATCATGTGGGAAGATTTTAAGTCCTTATATTTTGGCTTAATTTTTAAAACCATGAAAGTAGAAATCAATCACATACTGATTCCCATGTTAATAGTAAAGCTCAATAGTTTTTGTTTTCCTTATTGCAAGGAGAATTGAACACAGGGCCTCTTACATGCTAGGCAGGAGCTGTACTACTGAGCTCTACATATAGCCTGGTGATGGTATTACACTGTATCCTTTCCTAGTAAGCCTACAGATAAACATGAGAAAAATACATGTTCTTTACTAGGCATGGTACAGTCTTATTTCAGGAGAGTTTTTGAGTTTAATCCAAGGTGGGATGCTGTCCATAAACAGAAAGTCTAGGAAGAGGTAAGGCGAAGGGCAGAATAAGGAGGCTGGGCAGTTTTCTAGCTGTTTTAAGATGGATTTCTTGGTTGGCACTTCAATCTCTGTGTGAAGCAAGGGAAGGAGGATTAATCTTGAAGATAATTATTTATAACAGTGGCTATTAGGAGCTGGGGTTGCTCAGTGGTAGGGTGCTTGCCTGGAATGTGTGAGACCCTGCACTGCAAGGAAAATAAAAAGTCAGTATCAGGCCATTATATCTTGCCTTAGCAAGTTTTATTGAGGATTTTTTATCAGTGATTTCTGGAACATACCACATGTGGATTTTAGCCATAAAGCTGTGAGGCCATAAAGATTTCAAGCTTGGTGAAACAAAGCCCCTGCCCCCATTGGGAATATCTGATAGGTTGAACAGGCTCCAGTGGAACTCACACCAAGGGACATAGAGAAGTCGATAGGCCTTAACATATATGACAGAAGGCATGAAATCTGGTGGGTAGGCTCTGTTTTGGGGGGGAATATACAGAAAGGGGAGGGATCTAAATATGATTAAGATGTATGAAATGCAGGGCTGGAGAGATGGCGTAGTGGTTAAGAGTGCTGACTGCTCTTGCAGAGGACCCTGGTTCGAATCTCAGCACCCACATGGCAGCTGAGACCGTGTTTTTTTTTTTTTTTTTTTTTTTGGGTCTTTTCACAGACAGGGTCTCCCTGTATCCCCAAGCTGTCCTGGAATTCGCTCTGTAGGACACGACGCCTTGAACTCACAAAAGATCCGCCTGCCTCTGCCTCTGAGTGCTAGATTAAGATGGTGCGCCACCACGCCCAGTGAGGATGTTCTTTAACTCCAGTTCCAGGGGAATCCGACGCCCTCTTCTGACCTCTGTGGCATTGCACGATCATGGTGTTGCAAAACCTCCATGCAGACAGTTTAATCATTACACATAAAAAGTAAATAAAATTAAAAAAAAGATGTATGAAAGCACAAAAATTCAATAAACATACTAATGAAAAAAAAAAAAAATCTTTAAGCTGGGTGAGGTGACATATATTTGCTTCAGCTGTTCTGGAGGCTGAGCCTAGGAGTTCAAGGTGAGCCTGGGTTACTCCATTTCAAGAAAAAGGAAAAAAAGAAAAAAAAAAAAGACAAGAAGAGGAAAAGAAAATGAAAAGGTCAAACAAAAGACAGACATGGTTGTGCACATTCTGGTCCCAGCATTAGAGCGAGGCTGAGGCAGTAGGATTGCAAATTCAAGGCCTGTGTTAGCAAGTTCTTAAGCCAACTGAGGCAAAAGGGGAAACTTAGTGAAGACTCTGTCTCAGAATAAATTTACAAAGGGCAAAAGGCTGTAGCTTCTGGCTAGAGTACTTGCCTAATGGCGCACAGTCCTCGGTTTCAAACAAAAATTTATTTAAAAACTTTTTCACATATTTTTGTAACTGTTGTATATGTTATTTGATGAGCATAATGAATGAATGTCTTAAAATTACTATTGTTGGGTACTGGTCTTCATGTATAATAACACAATAAAGAATTCATTTCTTAGCTGAATGTTAAAATACCTGTGTCTCCCACTGTCTGCAGTAATAGAGCATTTCTTCTTGGGTTTTAGATTTCCTCCTTCCTCACCCCTGAAACCATATCCAAAGAAGCCTCCATATCAAAAGGATGTTATTAAATTTCCGGAACTGAATGATCACAGGCACTTAACAAGGAGAGAGAGAAGAGAAACATCCCAGTGAGGCAATTGTGATGGTAAGCTTCTTGACTAAAAGACAATGTGGCTCAGTCTTGGCAGTTTGTGTCGGGGTAACGGGGGGTGGGGCGTGGGTCCCTATCTCCGTGGTTGTCGCGCACTGGTAGTTACTCAGTTCCAGTGGGCAGCCTCCTCCCCATCACCACACCCAAGTGGCCCTGTTAAACCCATGGGGGTCCACAAAGCAAAACCAAACACAAAACAAAAAGACATGACAGTGGGAGGGTACTTGGTGCTAGAAGGGCTTGGTGGGGGTGGGAAGGAGAGAAGAGAGGGTAGAGGGGGACTGTGATCAGAACATATTGTACGTATTTATGAAATTGTCCATGAATAAGTGAAATAGTAGTCATGATTTAGGGGAAAACGCGTGCTCAAAGGTGAAGGATTCGTCCAGGGGCTGCAGCATGGTCCAGTGCTTTCTACTGGTCCCTGTAGAGGATCTGGAAGTGCTGTGAAACAACACTGTGCCTGGCACCAGGGGAGGGCCAGCTGACACAGTGGTTTTTACTGCCAGCACATTGACAGCTTTTTTTAAAATACTTTATTTATCATTTTTATTTTATGTGTATGCCGGTGCCTGCACATGTGTAAAGTTGCACCTGTGTTGTTGCAATGCCTGAGGAATGTCATGAAAGTGTCTATTTCCCTGGAACTCAACTTGCAGATGGTCGTTAGCTTGCTGTTGTGGGTGCTGGGAATCAACCGGTCCTCTGCACGAGCCAGCCAGTGCTCTTCAACCACTGAGCCACCTTCCAGAACCCAGCCCATTGACAGCTTGATGGGATGTATGGTAATTATTTTCATATGTTCAATCAGAGCAGATTTCTGTTGAATTCCTTTTCCTACCCTAGAGCTTACTGTTCTTCCTCTTTTTTTCCTCCAGAATTTTGTCTAAATTGAGGGAGAGGTTAGGATGGCATGAAGGTAGGAAGGTACAATGACCTTAGAACAACACGCGAACAAATGTCGATTTTTCTAGTCTTGGAAAACAGCTCACTGTGAACAGACTACTTTTTTTTTTTCCATACTTTTCTCTTAAAATATCTCTAGTACAAGACCACTAACATTGAGACGATGCTAAAAAATCAAACCAGAGAGGAACTTTTATGAGACAGTTTTTAAGAATTTTACTAGCAGTGTTTTAGGTTAATCTTGTCCTATATGACTAGACACGACTGAACAGTTTTGTTTACAAAGATGTGATAAAACAGTTTTTTAGCCAGTGTAATTAAAAAAAAAAAAAGAGCACCCTCCCCCCAGGCAATTGTATTATATGTCAGCTTGGAGAGGATAATTAAGAAGCTTAGACTTATCAAAGATGATCAAGGAAAAAAAATGACACCAGTGATAGGAGTGGGGACCCCACGGGGACTGCAGATTTGTCAAGGATGGTGATGTCTGGTGTAAACTTGACAACAACAGTGCCTTGTATTACGTGAGGTTGTCTAGCAGGCAGATGGAGACAGTGCCCCGGAAGTTAGAGAAGAAGCCGTTGATTTGTTCAGTAGAGTCAGTAATATGTGACAACTTTTCCTCTCACAGTTGAGTGATACATACAGTAGAAAATAAAGTATCAGAAAGCAAAGTGGGAGTACTGTGCATGAGTACCGTTTGCAGACTGCATATTTATTTTTTTCCCATTTTTATTTTTAATTAATTTATTTTTAATAAAAGGTAATAAGTAATGAATACAAGTATCCTTCATGTAAAACCAATTTGCAAGTAGCTATGCCCAAACTTATGCAGCCTGAGGCCCCTATTGTTCAGCTGGAGGAGCTTGTATGTACTATCATGTTGATCAAATAAGAGTCCAGTCTATATTGCTGTAGTTTCACAATTCACCCCAATTGCAGCCCTTTAGACTGCATATTTCTAATAAGGAATACTTAAGTAATTGATAGTTCCTGGCCTAGAAAAAAATTAATATATAAGCTCTAAGAAATTGTGTATAGTTTTTTAAACATTTTACTTAGACACTTAATATGACCCTATAGGCAGTGCTATTATTCAGCAGCTTTTTTTTTCTTTATAAGGTCATAATTTAGATAAAGTGCTTTGATGTCATTAATCTAATGACTTCCCTTTTCTGTTCTGACTGGTTCTGTGAAGTTGTAATGTTACTGGTACCCACAATGGGAAAGACCAAATGTTCTTGAGAGGTAGGTGTGAAGGTGCATACCTGTGATCCCAACACTCAAGGAGGCCTAGGCAAGATGATCTTGAGCTGAAGACAGCCTAGGCTACCTCGGGAGTTCTAAGCCAGCCTGGACTACAGAGAGCCTGTCTCAATAAAACAGAACAAAACAGAAAACAAAAATCTTTTGCCCTATCTTTTTCTTTTTTAAGGAGGGGGCGGGAGGCGGGAGGCAGTGCTGAGGATCTAATGAGTGCCTCGTGCATGCCAGGCAAGTGCTCTACCGCTGAATGAATTATACCCCCACCCTGTTTTTTCCTGTTTGTCTGTATAGTGTAGTCATTATATGAAATATGATAAAATAGAATAGTAAAACAGAGCAAACAACTATAATTATGTGCAGGGTAAGAGTGGGCTCTAGAGTCAGACTGCTGGTTTTGAAACCTGACTTCTCTAATTAGTAGCTATTTGAGCCTCTCTGCTTTATCTGTTTTCATTTTGTGGAAGAGTTCTTATCAATGAAACTAGGATGATAGTTCTCTGTGAGATAGAGGTGCTGGGTGGTCAATTGAGTTTGTACCTATAAAGTGCTAAGAATAGGCTTAGGATATAGGATTTCAGTAATTGCTATGTATTACTGCTATTATTCATTTGTTTCATAGAATTGTTTATAGGCAGAGAAAGAAGATAAATTATGATATCTACAGAGAATTACTCTTGCTATCCTATTGTTGCATGTGTGGTTTTTTTTAACAGAAAATTAGGTCATACTGGGCTGTTTTGTACCTTCTGTTCTTCCTGTAGAATAGCATGTTATGCCCATTTTTTCACATTATTAAACATCTGACATCATTTTAGCATCTGCATCATGTCTAATATAAAAGTGGTATATTATATCTTATTTGTTTAGTCCTTTATTGCTGGTTATATGTAATTTTTTCAGCTTTTTATTTTTTTTAGGTTCATTAATTTCTTTTTTATTTATTTGATTTTTTTAACAATAGGTAATAAGTAATGAATACAAGCATCCTTCATGTAAAACCAATTTGCAAGCAGCTATGCCCAAACCTACACAGCCCAAGGCTGCCACCATCCAGCTGGAGAGGCTTATATGTAAAATCATGTTGATCAAATAAGAGTCCAGTCTATATTGCTGTAGTCTCACAATTCACCCCAATCGCAGCCCTTACATTCTACCATGCCCCCTCTTCCACAGATTGTTCCCTAGGCTTTAGAAAAGGGGCACAAGTGGGCAAGAGATGTCGTTTTGGTCTCTGATCAGTTCAGGTTGTTTCCCTTCATGGGTTGGCAGTTTATCCAGGAATAACCTTTCAATCCTACTAATGAAGCACAAGCAATTAGATATACAGGCATTTAAACAGTACTAATTATTATGGTAGGTTACGTTGGTATAGATACAGAAGTTTGGATGGTATGCTAATCCATGAACTATGGTTTTTCTGCAAAAGATGACAAGGTCTTACTGTGGCTTATAACATCTCCTAATCACTAGAGGACGTAAGCTTGTGGCATCAGTCATGAATTATTCCTCCAAGGAGAGAGCTAATATTTTTCAGCTTTTTAATCCATAACATTCTAAGCAATACCTTTACAGGTAAAATTGATTATATATATTCATGAGTACTTTTTAGGAACCTTTGAAAATGGATTTGCTAAGTAAATGCAATGGTCTATCTGCCTGCCTTCAAACACAAACACCCAATTTAGAGACTTAAAAATTCATACATCAGTCTGGTCCTTGAGTTTCTTTTGTAAGTTGGCAATTCTTCTGAAGCAAAAACAAAATAAAAAAACACAACTCTTCTGCTCCTTCCCTGTCTCCCATTAATATGATTTTTTCTGTAATGTTTGTAAAGCTGTATTATATAAACTCTTTGTAAATGATTTCTAAGATATTTGCCTTTTTTAAAAGTCAAAATTCTTCTCTGTGAGCATGAAAAGGTTTTTACTTAGTCTAATAGCTCAACTGTGGGATGAGAGCTACTGAGAACATAGACGTGACAGAACTGTGTGACTTGGGGCAAACTTTTCAGCCTCTCTGGGCTTTAGCTTTTTCCTCCCTAGAAAGGGGCTCCCTCCTTGCCTGTCAGCTATCCTTAGCTGGCCTAGTAGATGTCTAGTTGTTTTGCCTTTAGCAAATGCCTAGCATTGGATGGCCTTCCAGTATTGTATTTATTTGAGTTTTGCTTATAAAAAAAGGTAAAGATTTTATTTTAAATGATTACTCAGTTTGGACAGCATGTGAATTTAGACAGGTGTTTCTCCTCTGAATTTGTAATTATAAAATTTTATTTCCCTGGATAGTTGGAACTCCCAGAGGAAATAGTAGGAGTGCAATGCCAAGCTTATTACCATAGCTCTTTTGTAATTTGTGAGCATTCATTCATAATATAATCTCATCTTAAGGGTCACGCATTACTTCTCTGAGGTTTATAATTCTAACTATTATTTTAAGTCAAATTATAAATAACTAATGGAAGACATTTCCCCTAAAATATGCCATTTTATATTGATGTATATATTCTTTCACTATCCTCCCTTTCGTCCCTTCTTACTTCCCACCCCTTCCTTCCAAATTAGAATTCTGAGATGTGGTTCAAGCGTCACAGTATTGCTATTGGAGAGGTGCCAGCCTGCCGTCTTGTCCACCGCAGACAGTTGACAGAGGCCAATGTGGAAGACATCTGGAAGTCCATGACACTGTCATAGTATGTGCATTGGATGTTAATGAGCACTTCTAGGAATCTTTGCTCTATTTTGTCATTTTACTTCTCTTTGCATATTTAATTTTCTAGAATTATACTTAAAAAATCTCAACTTTGCATAATTTATACTTATATCACTTGGAAAATATGATTTCGATTTCTGGGGATTTCTTGTTGTCATTTATATAAATAGTTAAAAACGCTGGGTGTGGTGGTGCACGCCTTTAATCCTAGCACTTGGGAGGCAGAGGCAGGTGGATCTCTGTGAGTTCAAGGCCAGCCTGGTCTACAGAGTGAGTTCCAGGACAGCTGGAGGGAGCTACAGGGAGACCCTGTCTCAAAAAGACCAAAAAATAAAAAAATAAAAAAAAAAATAGTTAAAAACAGTAGTCCCTAGCTGGACTAGAACTCCCTTTGTAGACCAGGCTGGCCCTGATCTCATAGAGATCTGCCCGCCTCTGCCTCTCAAGTGCTGGGATTAAGGGCATGCTTCACCACACCTGGCTAGTTTAAAAATTCTTAAACTTTCTTTTTTGATTTTTTTTTTCTTCTTAAGCAGGATCTTGCTATTTATCTCAGGCTAGCCTTGAACTCTCTGTCCTCCTGCTTCTACCTCATGGTGCTGAGATTACACATATGTACCTCCATACTCGGCTAAAAGTTTTTAAACTATTAACACTGAAACCTTAAGTTTAATGAACATAGTAGAACATTTGGTCTAAAGTTTTTTTACTCATAAACTTTTTTTTGGAATTCAGAATATTTTATTATTAAATAGTTAAGGAACTATGCTGTTAGATGACTATTTAAAAAAATTATTTTTTTATCCTGTTCCATTTCTAACCTTTTGCCTAGAAAGATTGGGTAAAGTACATGAAAATAATACATCTGAAAGATTGGCCCTTTGGGGGCTAGAGAGATAGCTCAGGGGTAGGAGCACTTGCTGTGAAAGAAAGAGGACCTGAGTTCAAATCCCCTGCATCCATGCAAAAGTGGGACATGACTGCTTATGCCTGTAACCTCAGCTCTGGGGGCAGAGACCAGTGGATCCTGGGAACTCACTGGCTAGCTAGCCTAGCTGAAACAGTGAGCTGCACGTTCAGTGAAAGATCTTATCTCAAAAATAAGACAGGGGCTGGAGAGATAACTAAGCAGTTAAGAGCATGGCTGCTCTTGCAGGAGACCCAGGTTCATTCCCAGCACCCACACAGCAGCTAACAATTGTCTATAACTCCAGTTCAGGGGAATCTGATGCTGTTTTCTGACCCCGTTGAGCATGTGTGACATGTGTGCACTTACATACCTGTAGGCAATACACTCTTACACATAAAATTAAAAAAATAAAAAAATATTAAAAATAAGACAGAGATCTGTAGAGCAAGTCAACTGATATCCTCTGCTGACCTTTGCATGTGTGCACACGGGTGTGCATGTGGCACACAAACTTGCACATCTATCTGTGCCCCCCCAATACACACACACTAAAAAAGGATTTGTTTGTTTTTACTTATTTTATTTTATTTTTTTTTGAGACAGGGTTTCTATGTAGTTCAGCTGGCCTGGAACTTACTGTTTAGACCAGGCTTCTGCCTCCTAAGTGCTGGGTTTAAAGGTGTGTACTACCATACCTTTTAAAAATAATTTATTTTTATTTTATGTGTATGAGTGTTTTGCCTGGATGTATGTAAGTGCACCTGTGTGTGCAATGTCTGTGGAGGACAAAAGAGGAAATCAGAAGCTGTTAGCCACCATGTGGGTTCTGGGAACCAAACCTGGGTCCTCTGCAAGAGCAGCCAGTGCTTTTAACCTCTGAGTCATATCTCTAGCTCCATAATGCTATATTTTTAACACTTTAAAAATGATTATAGCCATGTGTGGTGGTGCACGCCTTTAGTCCTAGCACTTGGGAGGCAGCCTTTAGTCCTAGTACTTGGAAGGCAGAGGCAGGCAGATCTCTGTGAGTTCAAGGCCAGCCTGGTCTACAGGGTGAGCGAATTCCAGGATAGCCAGAGCTACAGGGAGACCTGGTCTCAAAAAGACAAAAAAAAAAGATTAAACATATTTTAAAAATTATTTTAATAAACTCTTTATCTTTTTAGCTTACAGAAAATTCTTGGCTTAGATTCCTTAGAAGAAGTTTTAAACATCAAACTTGTTAACTCCAAATTCATCATGCATAATGTGTATAGCGTCAGCAAGCAGGGAGTTGTCATCCTGGATGACAAATCAAGTAAGTATGCCAAAACCCTTTGTTCTTATTTGACCCACATGTTGGCTACACAGATTCTCTTAGCTCCTGTTCCGCCATTCCTTAAGCCCTAAGTGAGTTTACCACCTCATCATATATATCCTGTTCTCTTTAATGCCTTTTAACCAATTGTTTGGATTAAGAGAATGTCGTGGAAAGATGAGTTTCCAGGAATGGAAGCTTAGCAAAATGCACCAAGAGTCTAGTTCATTGTAAACCACTGGGTGTTAAGTGGTTCCATAGCATCTCTAGGAAAACCCCTGACACAGGAGAACATTTAAGACTTAGGGAAGTGCCTGCCTCAGTTTGTTTCCAGGTGAGTCCTAGGGTCTAATTGCATCTAGGTTCTTATTTTTTTTTTATTTGTTTTTGAGACAGGGCCTTATGTAGCCCAGGCTTGCTTTGAACTTACTTTGTGGATTAGGATGACCTTGACTTTTTCATCCTCTGCCTCTAGAATGCTGGGATCAGAGACATGTGCCAGCATGTCTGATTCAGTGTGGTGCTACCATCGAGCCCAGGGTCTAGTGTCTCCAGCCTCACATTAGGATTTCTAACTTCCTTTTCATGTTGGTCTCAGTGTATCAGATTATCCAAGGTGGTCTTTATTAGTTTTTTTCTTTTAATGAGCTAACTTTTAAAACTTTTAGTCTTTTAGAGACAGGGTCTTCCTGTAGCCCCACCTGGCCTGGAACTGGCCATGTAGACCTGGCTGGCCTCCATCTGTTGCAGAGAGCCTCTGCCTCCTGATTGTTGGGATTAAAGGTGTGCCACCACACCTGGCTTAATGAGGTAACTTAGAAATTGGAAGTCTTAATTATTTTATACTTTATCCTCTAAGCTGGTTTATAAACCAATGCCTGAAAAAGGAAGAACAAAACAAAACAAATTAAAACAACAACAACAACAACTAAAACACCTTTAGAAACCATATGATTTGCTTCTTGATTTGGAAAAATATAGTCAATTGTGACCTTTAGTGAGCCACAGTCTCCAGACTGATTTTATGAATTTTTGTTGTCATTTGTTTTTGGCAAGGTCTATGTAACCCAGGCTAGCCTTGCACTTGAAATCCTCTTGTCTCATCCTTTGGAGTATGGGGTTCCAGTCCTGGCCCATCATACATCACCGAAGACTGACTTAACAAAACACTTTCTTCTTATAGGTAAGGGTTAGACTGGAATTAAATGGAATTAAATTTGAATTTACATTATTTAAATAATTGGTGTTGAGAATTGGCTGGAACAAATGACCAGTGAGAAAATGATGTAGTATTCTGGGGGATTTAATAAACTGTTATTAAATTCAGGCTCCTAGCCAGCAGGGTGATTAAGAAGGAATCAGGCCGGGCGTGGTGGCACACGCCTTTAATCCTAGCACTTGGGAGGCAGAGGCAGGCGGATCTTTGTGAGTTCAAGGCCAGCCTGGTCTACAGAGTGAATTCTAGGACAGCTGGGGCTACAGGGAGACCCTGTCTTGAAAAGACCAAAAGAAAAAAAAAAAAAAAAGAAGGAATCAGATGAGTGAGACGGTGAAGACGCTAGTAGGCTGTCTCCTGATGGGAGCAGAGCTTGCCCTTGAGAATAGAAACATGGCTCCTGGCATAGCGCCTCCATCAGCAATGGAGGGCACTGCACTGGGAGACAGAAATAGACGTGTGGTGACTTCATGACTTGTTGCTTTACCATCACCCTGTAACATTAAGTTCCACATCGCGGAGGAGGCAGCCTTTGGAATGTTCCCAAACCTTTCTATATGCTCCAGGTGCAGCAGATTCATATCTTGAGTTACCACTTAGATGACCAGTCATCTTTCGTTATGTTGTTTCTCTGAGAGAAGAAAAGATTTTACAAGACTCAGATTCATTAGGTGGAACTCAGTATAACAAGCTCTGGCCCATCTTATTAAAGTCTGGCAGGGGCAGGAGGGAAGTGATTTAGCTGGGTTTGGTTTTATTTTTATTTTTAATTAGGTGTACTCATGTGGATTTGTGCACATGAGTGGAGTGCCCGTGGGGGCCAGAAGAGGGAATGGTATCCTGTGGACCTGGAATTACAGGTGCTTGTGAGCTGCCAGATGTAGATGACAGGAACTGAACTCTGTTCCTCTGGAAGAGCAGTATGTGTTCTTAACGGCTGAACCATCCCTTCAACCCTTTGCTTGGGATTTTTTTTTTTTTTTTTGTAGCAGTATTGCTATTATTTGAAGGCCTTCATACTACAAATAGCCTTTGGTGAATGTGTAGGGACTTTCTTGAAGGAAAACCTTTTGAAAATGATAACAGATAAAATGATACTTATAATGAACCTATAGAATATACTTTTTTTTTCTTTTTGGTGGGGAGGCTTGAACTCAGGGCTTACTTGCATTTCTCCATACAAACTATTCAATTTTTGTTTGCACTACAGCTTTAGAAAAGGCATCGTGTCCTTAGGGATAATTTTATGCATTATGTATGTAAGTACATGTTTTAACAATATAGTAAAGGACAAATTTCCATCTTTTAAATAGTCTGACACATAAATCAGTGATATGCCTCATATTATCCAGGCAAAGAATACATTCTTAAAGTGCCAAATACACACACACACACACACACACACACACACACACACAATCACAATTGAATTATAAGAGAGGAATAAAATATCTTTTATATTTTCCTTTTTCCTACAGAAGAGCTTCCTCATTGGGTACTGTCAGCTATGAAGTGTTTGGCAAATTGTAAGTAATAATTATCTGGCAGTTTTATGAAATTAACAGAAATTAGTGCCTTGAATTAGAAAATATTTCTGCTTAATGGACTGAATATTGATTTGACACCTGTGAGGCTACAGTTAATTGTTTGGGACCACTATGCTTTTATTGGTAAATTTATGACTCTGTGAAAGGACCATTATGTTACTGTTTAAAAGGTATTTAGTTCTAACATGTTCTTGTGGATATAATCACACTACAGGTAAAGTCCATACTGTTCTGGATGGCTCCCCATAAAGTGAAAGAATTAGTGATCATACATGCAATACAATAGCAGCTGCCTATTACAAGTTTACAAATTTTTATTCCTGAAATGTGATTATTAAGGGTACACTCTACATCAGCAGTTTGCTCAAGAGATTCTGTCCCCTAATGGCTTTTCATGGAGCAGTATTTTAAGCATGACAGAAACGTTTTAGCAGACTGACCTAACTGATTTGCACAGTGGTGTGGAAGGAGAGAAACCTACATGCAGAGAAACAAGGACTGTCTCAGAAATCTCCATGTAAGATCTAAGGTCTGAACCAGGGTGAGCCTGTGAGAATTTTTATTGGTGCATAAAGTTCACTTTGCAGACACATGATGTACATTTCATTGGCTGTCATGGCCTTGTGAAAGAATAGATTATAGTATCTCATGAACACTACCATTTTTCTGAGGATATTCAGGAAGCTCAGGCTCAAAGAATAGAGTCTAAAGGTTTAATCCAAACAAGTGAGTTTAAAAAATTGTGTGTATGTGTGTGTGTGTATATATGATATGTGTGAGTACTTGTGTGTATGTGTCATGACATTCATGGGATAATCAAGACAATTTTGGGGAGTCAGTTCTCTCCTTGCACTATGGGTTCTTGGGATCATTAGCTTCAGGTTGTAAGTCTTGTGTGGCAAGTGCTATTACCTGCTGAGCCAGATCATAGGCCCTCAAACAAGTGATTTTAAAATATTTTATTATTTTTATTTTATGTGTATATTGCCTGCATGTAGTAAGTACACTCATGTTGTGCAATGCCTGCGGATGTCAGAAAAGGGCATCAGATTCCTCTGGAACTGGAGTTATAGACAGTTGTTAGCTGCCATGTGGGTTCTAGGAACTGAACCTGGGTTCTCTGTAAGAGCAGTCAGAGCCTTTAACCACTGAGCCATCTCTACAGCCCCTAAACAAGTGATTTTAATGATTAGAATTGTAGTTGTTTTAGTGAACTGCTAATGGGCAATATTATTTGGTCTTGGAGGGGCTTTTGAATCTCACAGCTACCTCAGAGGATAGTTTTTGTTTCCTTTTGCATAGGACCAGCATATGCAGAGAGAGGAATATAGATTCTTAAATTAGTAAACTCCGATTATTGATTTAATTAGAGTCACTTTTGATTAGAATGAAACTGTTAGCTTACTATGGGTAGTCTTAGAGGCCCTATGTGGTAAATGGTTGTATACTCTCATTCTGAATATTTATAGTAATATGAAGCCCAAAGTACTTTGGATTTAACTATTACAATTTTCATTGGGTTCTGATTAATATTTTGGAAACTCTGAGGTAAAGAGTACTGTGATTTTTTTTTTTTAGCTTGGAGAAATGCTTTATTAAAAATTTTATTACATGTATTTATTTATTCTGTGTGCATGTATAGAGATTAGAGGACAACTTATAGGAGTTGGTTCTTTCCTTTCTCAATGTAGGTACCAGGAATTGAACTCAGTTTGTCAGACTTGATGGCAAGTGCCTTTACCCACTGAGCTGTCTTGAATGTCCAGAAGTGCTTTTCCTGCTCAGCATTTGAATTAAATTAAATTTAAGTTCTATCTTTTGCTAGAGTTGGGATAATGAAAGAGAAAGTATTAAATGGGATGTTACAGTGCCCATTCTGAACTCCTGGCAAACTAAAGATCTGGAAGTTGATCATTTGAGAATGAAAATAAGAGACCAGCACAACACATCTGAGCTATAAATGTGTGGTAAAGTGTGTTACGATGTGTTTATGATGTTTAATTTTCAATGATGATTGGAATACAGTGAAGAGTATAATTAATTTTCCATTTGATGCATAAAGCCACACAGTTCTGAAGAAAGGTTAGAATAACTGGATTTTTGATGGAGGAAAGATGTGAATTTCGAATTTGTAATCCCCACATGTGAGATGGAGGATGTTGGGAGGAGGAATATACCTCATATATATTGAGTGCCGTCTTAGCAAATGGTTAGCACATCCACAAATATGTTTGTTTGTGTATCAAGGAATAAAAGATGGACAAGCTCAGCTTTTTGCATAGCTTTATAAAATTTCTAGGGCTTCCCAAATTCCCCTTTTCCTCAGAGTTCACTTTGAGTCTGTTAAAGTCACAGCTTCTCCTGTGCTTATAGGTCCAGGTTCTTCTTGAATCCTCTAAAGGACAGACTGACTGGGATGTATTGAGAGCTAATTGCTTCCTTTTTGGCTCTTCCCTCTTCAAGCTCATCTGCAGTTATTGTAAACCATACATACATGGACCTGGATGCTTTAGTCCTTGGCCAGATTCTTTCATGCCTGGTCACAGAATGAGGAATGGTGCCAAGTATATGCAAAACCATGTTAATTGACTTTTTCCTTCTGTGAATATATGGGCCCCAAGAACAGATCAAGAATGGAAACAAAACAGCCACATTTCCTTCTAAAAATCTGTCAAGAACAACATTTATATAAAACTAGAATAAGAAAAAATGTTCTTAAAGATCAAGGTGATTAAGAAAGAAGAGATCTATGCTCTATTTACTTTTAGGGTAACTTTTTTGCATATTTTTAACAAAGATGATGAAATATTCACAAGGGATCTGACTGTTTAGAATGAGTCACACACTTATCATGGTAAAAACTAATTCGAGGCAATGAGTCTGCCTGTTGAGTTATATCAAAATGTTCCATTGGATTAAGCTTGTGCATATGATGAGGAAGCAAGCAAAAATTGTGACTACAGTTAGTGCTAGCTTTATGTGCTAGAACACATAGATGTTTAATTCTTTCAGCCAATAAAGTTATTTTATAAGATGATAACAATATGAAGGACAAAAGAGACTTCAAATTAAGCAAATAAGTTTTCTTTTTTCTTTTCTTTTCTTTCTTTTTTTTCTTTTGGTCTTTTTGAGACAGGGTCTCCCTGTAGCCCCAGCTGGGCTGGAACCTGCTCTATATAGGAAGCTGGCCTTAAACTCACAGAGATCTGCCTGCCAGCCTGCCTCTGCCTTGCCAATGCTGGGATTAAAGGTGTGCACCACCATGCCTGGCAGAAGTTTTCTTTTTAATTGTGTATGTGTGTGTGTCTTTGTGTGGGTATGTCCACATGGGTGCAGGTGCCCACAGAGTCCAGAAGAGGGCATTGGATTCCCTGGACCCGGAGTTAGAAGTGGTTATGAAGTGCCTAGCATAGGCACTGTGCAAGAGCAGTAAGTGGGTTTTTTTTTTTTAATTTATTGAGTTTTTGTACATTTCAGCTAATAGTTCTTAATCAAATTTAGACCCTCTCTCCCACCCTTACATAGCATCCCGTCACCACCAGATTTCATGTATTCTCTCATATGTGTTAAGTTTTAAGTGGTCAGGCATTTGTGTTCAGATGGCCTTTGGTGAAGTTCATCCACTGGAGTCCAGTCGGCCTATCTAGAGATCTTAAAGAAGATGTACTCTCCCTCACCCAGCAATAATCAGTTGCCAATAGTTCTTAGAATAGGGTTGGGGCCTGCTTCCAATTTCCCTCGTTCTATGCTGGGTTTTTGTCTGATTGAGTCGGCATAGGTCTTGTGCATGCTGTCACCATTGCTACAGTTCATATGAGCAAGTTCCTAGAGGCCTGAAACCCTCTGTTTCTTTAGGATCATGCAGCAACCCTGGTGCTCATAATCTTTCCACCCCGTCTTCTGCAGTGGTCCCTGAGCTCTTGGTGGTTGAGGTTTCATACAGGAGTCCTACCCAGGGACACACACTCTGCAGTCTCTTCTTCTCTAAAACGTAGCCAGTTGTGGCCTTCTGTGTGCATTGAATTCTGTTGTGTTAGCTTCACTGGTGAGAGTCAGGGGATGTATTAGTATTCTCTGTACCTCCTGTTTTGCTATGTTCCATGAGCCTTAGGTATAGAGGTTCCACTGTAGATATGTCGCTTCAGGCTGGGCATCTTTTTGGACACAGGACTTAGAGCAATGGAGCGAGAAGTGATCTGGAAGTCTTGTCCCCAAAGACTAGCTCTACTAGTTCTACAGGATACTATGCAAGCTACTAAGGGAGAAAATCAGTCAGTGGTCCAACGTAGCCTTAAAGCCCAAGAACTGGGGCTGGAGAGACGGCTCAGCAGTTAAGAATGCTGACCGCTCTTGCAGAGGACTGCGGTTCGATTCACAGCACCCACATGGTGGCTAAGAACTGTCTTTTTTTTTTTTTTTTTTTGGTTTTCGAGAGGTGTGCGGCCACTATGAAACCATCTTAGGTGGGCAGGCTGTCTCGCACCCTAATTTGTCAGCAGTTGGGAGGCACGAGAGGAGGCAGATCTCTTTGTGGTTCAAGGCCAGCTGGTCTAAGAGTGAGTTCCAGGACAGCTGGGTGCTATTGGGGAGACCCCTGACATCAAAAAAAAAAAAGCACTACACAAAAATGCAGCTTAGACAAATAACTGCGTGGTCACGCCATGAATACTTATGGTTCATGTGGCTTATCGCGATCTGTGGGGTTTGATGCCGCCGATCGGGTGAGGGGTAGGCAGTTGTTCTTGTGGGGAAGTGATGGAAAGGGAAACCATCTTAATTCGAAGGATGTAAAACCCTCTCGAATGAGAATCAACATCATAAGGTGGCACTGTACAATATAGCCAATTACCCACTGCTAGAGAAGTCATAGGCTAGAGAAGACCATATCTTGTCATATCTATAGGACAAATGAAATATTATATGTATCGCTACATATGATGTGATCCTTATGTTTTACAGAAAGTGTACTTTCTCAGCATTATAGAGCCCATCAATGAGAAGCTTCTTTTTGCACAGATGGATGGGCCTTTTTACTGAGTTACCAAACTGGTCAATTAACTCACAGAGGAATGTATGTCTGGAGATGGACCCAGCCGTTACTGTGCTCTTAGACTGTTGAGTCTCTCCAGTCCTGGTAAAGGAGTTTTTTTAGGGTACACAAAGAACCACTTCATGATATCACAAGAATTGAACAGTGTGATGGTCCAGTATGGCTTGCCTTCCATATGATATGTGGATCTCTTTCCCTATAGATGCTAGCAAAATTCTTATTTATAAAATACCCATACTTAAATAGAGAGGATTCCTGTATAGTTGTCGTGTGTGTGTGTGTGTCTCTATATATCTATGCCTATATATATATATATATATATATATTTAACGCAAGTTCCGTATTTACATTATCTTACTCTTCCATCTCCTCCCTCTAATTCTTCTCATATTTCCTCCATTCCTCTGAACTTTGTGACCTCTTGATATTATTGTTACACCCCCCCCCCACACACACACATACATTGATTACCTGTAGCTTCTCATCTGCAGGTGCAACCTTGTGAAATTTTCCCCATCTACATTGGCATGTTAACTACAATTGGCATGTTGTCTTGTTTGGGCAACCACACTGTTGAGATTTCATGGGTGTAGTTTCCCATGTCAGGCCCTCTGGCTCTGGCTCTTACAGTCCCCCCCCCCTTTGCTGTATTCCCTGAGCCTTTGATGGAGGGATTGTATTACAGATGTGTGAATTGAGGCTGGGATCCCCAAAGTCAATTATAGTGTGCATTGTGACCAGTTGTGGAACTTTATAATAGTCTCCATACGCTGCAGAAAGAAGAGCTTTGATGATTGGTGTAGACTACATTTATCAGGCTACCCTGAGATGCTGCAGAGACCCAGCGAGGCCTAGGTTTGAAGGGAAGGTGGCAGATCTAGCAGTTCTGTAGGAAGAATTTATCTTGGCTGCTTTGTTCATTCTCCTGGGCATAGAAATCTATTTGGCTGTCATTGCTTAGTCTTCTGCGGGCCTGGAGCTGGTCAACATGATTGCAGTCCTTTTCTTCTGTGGTCCTCGTGGGTCCACTTGCTGTTTTCCTCAAGGCTGTGAAAGCTCTGGGTTGCCTGCTGACTTGGGAGTATAAATCTACGCCCTGCTTTTGGAGCACTGGGACCATTTGCTACCAAGTTGTGGAGTGTTTCTTATTCCACTTTGGTCCTAGATACAAGTGGATCTTTCTCTGTTCTGCTATTGGCGTAGGATATGGCCAAGATCAGGCTGCTTCAGGGTTTCTAAGGTTGTTCCAACTTTGCAGTGTAAGTTTTCTTTTGATAGTTAGCCAGCAATCAACTGGACTCGATAGTTTGAATTAACTGGATTAACTTGGATTAGCAAGATAAAATGTAAAATCCTTTTCCAGTTACATTTTAAAAATGTTTAAATTTTAATTTGTCTGAAGTAATTTGTTAGAAGGAGAAACTCATTATTTCACCCAAACTCTGGAGAATTTTCTAATACAGCAATGATGAAATAATGAAAAGCTATAAAATTCTGTTATAACTCTTCTGTTACACATGTTAGCTAATGGTTATTTCATCAACTTTATCAAGACTCAGAAAATACTATTTCAAAGAAAATTATTGCTTATATTTAGATGCCTTTTAGAAATTCATAAAAAGAGTGTTTTTCTTTTAAAATGAAGCATACCAGTGCTTTTCCTCATTTTATGATGTATTCTATGAAATATAAATTATATTTGTATGAGTAAAATCTCTAAAAAAATAATAAAAGGGCTGGGTGTGGTGGTACACACCTTTGATCCCACCACTCTGGTGGCAGAGGCAGGTGGATCTCTGTGAGATCAAGGCCAATCTGGTCTACATAGGGAGTTCTAGCCAGCTGGAGCTACAGGGAGACCCTGTCTTAAAAAACAAATGAAAAACCCCAACAAAATACCCCCCTCCTCCAGAAGAACCATCATCCAAAAGCCAAGGTACAATGTCAGATTTCCATATCTAAACATGTCTGAGTGTCCTGAATACCTGCACCTACCACATACACTGGTTGGAACTACTACCTTATTTACAATTCTTTTTCTATTTTGAAAGGGCCCAACTGTTCAGACTGGAAGCAGCCTATGTACTTGGGATTTGAAAAAGATGTCTTTAAAACGATAGCAGATTACTACGGCCATTTGAAGGAGCCCCTGCTTACATTTCATCTTTTTGATGCTTTTGTCAGTGCATTAGGTAAGTGTATAATGAATATACAACTACATTATTAACACTGAATTATTTTTCTTCCTTATCTTGAGAGTTTGTATTAGTCAGTTTTCTGTTGCTGTGATAAAGCACCATGACCAAGGAACTTAAAAGGAAGAGTTTATTTGAGCTTACGATTGGCGGTTCCAGGGAACTAGAGTCCACTGTGGCGGGAGGCATGGTGGCTGGATCTGGAGCAGCAAACCGAGGGTCACATGTCACAAAGAGCACAGGAAACAGAGAGCAACTTTAGGCCACGAGGCTTGTTAAAACTCACTAAGCCTGCCCCCAGCACCGCACTTCCTCTAGCATGGCCACACCCTCCAAGACCTCCAAAAACAGTGCCACCAACTGGAGACTAATGACTGAATACCTAGAGCCTATGGGGGACACTCATCCAAACCACCACATTCCACTCCCTGGCTCCCATAGGCTCCTGACCATATAAAATGCAAAATGTATTTAGTCCAACCTTAAAAGTCCCCATAGTCTTTACCAGTTTCAATGCCATTCAAAAGTCTACAGTCCAAAGTCTCTTCTGAGACTCAGGCCAATCTCTTAAACTGTAAGCTCCTGTAAAATCAAAAGACAAATTACATACTCCCAATGTACAGTGGAACCGAATACACATTCCCATTCCAAAAGGGAGGAATAGAGGCATAGTGAGGAAATACTGGACCAAAACAAGACCGAAAACCAGCAGGGCAAACGCCAAGTCCAGTAGCTCCACATGCAACCTCTGGGACTTGACTTCCAAAGGGCTTAGATGGCTCAGCTCTTCCAGCTTTGCTTGCAACATACATCTCTTTCTTAGGCTGGTACCACTCCCCGTATGCAGCTCTCCTTGGCAAATATCTCACAGGTCTGGCATCTCGAAAGTCTTCTTGGGGTCTCCGCTGCCAACCAGGCTTCATACTCACAGCTTCACGCAGTGGCCTATCACGGCCTTCTTTATTCAGGGACACCCCTGCTGTACTCTTCCTGGCCTCTTTGGCTCTCTGAAACCGTGGAGGAAGAGCTGATGACCCCTTCACTCTTGCAAACTTCATGTCTCTAAAGCCAGCACCACGTGAATGAAATTGCCGAATCTGGCTGCAAGTTCGGGCCAGACCCTGGCCCATTTCAACCACATTTGCTACTTTTCTCTGCCCTGGACTTGCTGGAGGATTAGCTGGGTGTGGTCTTGCCCTGAAGGTACTGATTCTTTTGTTTACTTGTAAATCTCGAAGCCCTTCCTTAATCACTTTAAACTCCTTATCAAAAGGAAACTCTCCTTCACAAGCCTTGGCCCCACCTTTAATCTTCCTAGTGCAGTTTTCAGATCCAACCTCTCCTTCACATGCCTTGGCCCCACCTTTAATCTTCCTAGTGCAGTTATCAGAGCCAAACTGTACATTTTGCATTTCTTTCTGCTCCATCTGCTCTTTTTCACTGTAGATCTGTATAATATTCACCATTAAAAGCCACGCCACCATTTCTACATTAGGCTGTCTTGAAATATCCTCCACCAAAGACATCAGTCCACTGCTTTTCAACTTAGCATCAGGCAAGCATCTGGGCTGTGGGCAAACTGCTGCCAGACTCTTTATCAAAATATCCTGGTTGCTGCCTAAGTCTTTATTTTCCCCTGGGACCACATCTTTTGCAGCCATGCTTTCTTCCAGGCCTCCACTAGAATGGCCCTTTAAGCTCTGCTTACAATAGTCAACAGCCTTTCCAGCCCAAAGTTCCAAAGTCTTCCACACTTCTCCAAACATACACATGGTCAGGTTCTTCACAGCCAACACCCCACTCTCGGTACCAATAACTGTATTAGTCAGTTTTCTGTTGCTGTGATAAAGCACCATGACCAAGGAACTTATAAAAGGAAGAGTTTATTTGAGCTTACGATTGGTGGTTCCAGGGAACTAGAGTCCATTGTGGTGGGAGGCGTGGCGGCTGGATTTGGAACAGCAAACCGAGGGTCACATCTCACAAAGAGCACAGGAAACAGAGAGCAACTTTAGGCCACGAGGCTTGTTAAAACTCACTAAGCCTGCCCCCAGCAACGCACTTCCTCTAGCATGGCCACACCCTCCAAGACCTCCAAAAACAGTGCCACCAACTGGAGACAAATATCTGAATACCTAGAGCCTATGGGGGACACTCATCCAAACCACCACAGAGTTGCATTAAAAAACTTTATATCTCATTTAAAATTTATTTTTAACATCTCCTTTTTTGTTCATTTTTTTCTTTTCTTTTAGCATATATTAATTATACAAAAGAATAGATCTATTATGACATTTTCATACAAGCATATAATGCATTTTGATCACTTTAACCCCCTCCTACTCCTGCTGGTTCCTTTCTTCTTCCCAGCTGGTCCCCTTCTTTCATGTCTTTTTTATGTGTGTGACCTAATGAGTTTCATTAGGGTTGCTTACTGGAGCATGGGTGAAAGTTGTTTATAGGAACATGAACACCTTCCCAGTGGCTACACTACTGAAGAGAATGTCTCCCTCTCCCCCAAAAACCATTAACTGCCAACATCTTTCCAAGGAGGGGTGGGGCCTTGTGACCTCCCCCCAACAATCTTTAGCTGTCTATAAATCATTATCCACGATGGAATATTGATGAGCCCTGTCTTGTGCCATCTTCTACAGGTCATTGTAGCTTCTCTGAGTTCATGAGTTGCAGTGGCTTGTCATGCCTGGAGAGCAGCATTACACAACACTCCTCCTCTTTTGGCTCTTTCTGTCTCCTCTTCTGTGAGGTTCCCTGAGCCTTGGAGAGGGTGATAGAGATGTCTCATTTATGGTTGAACCTTCAGTAGTCCCTTATTCTCAACACTTTGGCCAGTTATAAGTCTGCAGTAACCACCACCCATTGAAAAAGAAGCTTCTCTGACCCAGACCTACAGCAGCACTAATCCATGGCCATAAAGGAATGTTTAGAAGGCAGTCAATGGATGTAACCTCTTCATTTAGCAAACCAATAGTAATAGCTTCTCCGTTAGTGCTTATGATCTCTCATGCCTGTTGTTTTGACTAGGGACCGTACTGGGCATGAGTTCCCTCCTTGGAGCAGGGCTTCAAATCCAATCAGAAAGTGGTTGATTTCCCCTATAACAATCATACCACTGTTGTATCAGTGGGCAGATGGTTCAGAAGTGTAGTGGGCAGATGGTTCAAAAGTGTAGCAGGCAGGGGTCACAGCTGGGTAAGACTGTTGATGACTTTTCTTCCCCGGCATCCTGTATGGTACCGTCCCACAGAGTGAAAGGGAGCCAGCTGCCAGGGCATTTTCTAAATGAAAATGGATAGTGTGCTTAATTCTTGCTCCCTAAAAGTAGTAAAAGAAAATAGTTAAGCTATATTATAAAATGCAAAAGAGTAGCAGGATTTCTTTCTTTCTTTTTTCTTTTTCTTTTTTTTTTCAATTGATGTTTTATGTATTTCATACATCATTTTTCATTTCTGTTCAGGCATATTCCCCTATTCCTTCCTCCCACCCCACCCCAAACCATCCCAAATCATGAATTCTATCATAACTGTCCTGCATCTTTCTCTCAGTCTTTTTTTATACTTAGGGATTCACATTTTCCTCCATTAATTTCATATTATTCTAAAATATGGATACATACTCTCCACCCATATACAGTAATTACAGAGTCTGAAAATAATTGGTGGGTGGATTCTAGAGCCCATTGAGGGATTCACATTATGACAACATAGTTGCTTTCAGATAAACCAAAAATATAACCATACTTTCATTCAGCTTGCCTTTCATCTGGGGGATTTGGTATTAGCATCCACAAATGAGGGAAACCATTCTCTGTTTGTCTTTCTGGGACTGTGTCACCTCACTCAGCATAATGGCTTCATGCTCCATCCATTTACCTGCAAAGTTCATAATGCCATCCTTCTTTACCGCTGAATAGTACTCCATTGTGTAGATGTACCACATTTTTGTCATTCACTCATCTGTCGAGGGGCATATGGGTTGGTTCCAGCTCTTTGCTATTGTGAAGAGAGCTGCAATAAACATGGATGTGCATATATCTTTGTGATAGGATGAGTCTTTGGGGTATATACCCAGGAGTGGTATGATTGGGTCAGGTGGTAAGCTCATTCCCAGTTTTTTAAAGGTTCTCCACACTGCTTTCCATAGTGGTTGTACAAGTTTACATTCCCACCAGCAGTGGATGAGTGTTCCCCTTTCCCCACAACCCCTCCAGTATCTGTCGTCTTTTGTTTTCTTGATCTTAGCTAGCCCTACTGGAGTGAGATGATATCTGAGAGTGGTTTTAATTTGCATTTCCTTAATTATTATTGATGATGAACACTTTTTAAGATGCTTCTTAGCCATCTTTAATTCCTCACTGGTAAAGACTTTGTTCAGCTCTTTACTCCATCTTTTGAGTAGGTCATTTGTCTTCTTACT
>VZQC01004831.1:2947764-2961663 GCA_009823505.1 Rhizomys pruinosus
TTTTTTTTTGGTCTTTTTGAGACAGGGTCTCCCTGTAGCCCCAGCTGTCCTGGAACTCACTCTGTAGACCAGGCTGGCCTTGAACTCACAAAGATCCGCCTGCCTCTGCCTCCCAAGTGCTGGGATTAAAGGCGTGGCCACCACGCTCGAGCTGTCAGTACTCTTTTAAATTATTTATTTTTAATTAATTAATTTATTTATGTGTATGAATGTACTGTCTGCATGTAGGTTTGTGCACCTGTGTTGTGCAGTGCACTGCGGAGGTCAGAAGAGGGTGTCGGATTCCCCTGGAACTGGAGTTCTCCTGGAATTGGAGTTACAGACAGTTCTCAGCCACCATGTGGGTGCTGGGGATCGAACCCAGGTCCTCTGCAAGAGCAGTCGGTGCTCTTAACCGCTAGGTCATCTCTCCAGCCCATGTCAGTACACTTAAATGCTGAGCCATTTCTCCAGCCTTTTAGTTTAAAAAAAAATTTTTTTTTTTGGTCTTTTTGAGACAGGGTCTCCCTGTAGCCCCAGCTGTCCTGGAACTCACTCTGTAGACCAGGCTGGCCTTGAACTCACAAAGATCCTCCTGCCTCTGCCTCCCAAGTGCTAGGATTAAAGGCATGCGCCACCACGCCCGGCAGTATTGTGTTCTTTAGTCTCCATGTGTTCTTATAGTTAGTAGGGCTTACCCTGGTGTTAATATTGAGCTTTATTGCACTGTGGTCTGATAGAATGCATGGAATAATTTCAGTCCTTTTGTATTTGTTGAGGTTTCTTTTGTGTCCCAGTATTGTATGTCATTTTTACATAAGAATATAACTTTATTGATAGAGAAGAATATAGATTTGAAATTTACTCTTCATAACTAAATTTGTTACTTTGGCTGTGACTTCGTGGGTAGGAGGCATATTGTTATTTAGAAATTAATTTTCTTTTTATAGAAGAAACAAATTGTTATTGGACTTTGTTATTTGAAACATGCAAAGTAAATACAGTAGCTTATTATTTAAAGAGAAACTTTTTCCTATTCTTCATATAGATTTATACCTTATAATTTACACTGTGAAGGGTAGGAAGAGGGGAGGGAATCCATATTATTAATTTCTTTTTGGAAATCAGATTTCCCTGCTTGCTGTTATAATTCTTCCATAAGTATTGTGTTCTTGTCAGAATGCTTCCTGTGTGAGTATCCTTTGTTTACAGCTTTCCCCTTCCATTTTAACTTCTCTTACTTTCTTTGCTTTTCTTTTCTTTCTTCTTTCTGTCTTGCTTTTTGCAAAGTCTGGGTGCTGTCATAGCATCTTAAGAAAATGGCAGCCCTATGTGAATAAGTTACATGAGCTCATAGCACTGTACTTTAGATCAAGCTTTTGTAAATTCTCTGATGACAAAGTAACTGTAAATCATGTATATAGTGGTAGCTAATACAATTTCTTTATTATTATTGTGTGTATGTGTATGTTTGTGTGTGCATGATGTGTGTGAGTGTACATGTGGAGGGTGGCTTTGTGGAGTTGGTTTTCTTTTTCTGAATTTTCATGGGTTCTGGGGTTTGAACTCAAGTTGCCTGGGTTCCATAGTGAGAACCTTTACCCACTGAGCCACCTTCTGTAGACATATCAACACTGGGGAACAAATGAAAGACCTATTTATTTTATTATGGGGTTTTGAGATCCCTGGGTCTTTTTGGTATTTTACACCATGTGCCAGCACCCCTGCTCTGTTATGGGCTGGAGACTGAGGCTGTTGGGTCTTCTTGGTGTTTTGTTTCCAGCCTCAATTTATTGGAGGGTCATGGACTAAGTAGTGAGTTAAGTCCCATTACAGCCAGTTAGTGCTGACATTCCACTGGTTAGAGTAGAGCTCTAAAGACAAGATTAAAATCATTACTTACAATTTCTCATTTTGTATATTTAAAGCATATTTTATTTATTTTTATTTTATGTGTATTGCGTGGATGTATTAAGTGCACCATGGAGGTCAGAAGAGGGAGTTGTATCCTTTGAACTGGAGTTACAGACAATTGTTAGCCACTATATGGGTGCTTGGAATTGAACCCAGGTCCTCTGTAAGAGTAGCCAGTGTTCTTAACTGCTGAGCCATTTCTCCAGCCCCTCATTTTCTATTTTTAAAATAATATTCTATAGTCCAGCTATTTGATTTGGAAACAGAAGGGCTTAGAGCTTTTTTTTGAAAGCACAACTTCCAATTAGAAGTCATTATGTTATTTATGTAATTGGTCTGTTCCTTACAATTGTTTAGTTTGATCTCAGGAAGGACTTAAAACTGGCCATATTCCAAATTGGCTAGTTAGTTACCCTCTAAAATATAAAGGATTTGGGATAGAGAATGTTAGGAAATTTACCTTTTGGTGTCAGCCAGAATGGAGTACTGCGTGTTACTCTGGATATATGGCCAGTTTTTCCAAGTGAACATATTTGAGACACTTCATTGAAAACCATTTTTTAAATATCTTTGTGTAGGGAAGGACAAATCTAATTTGTTTACATGATTAACAAAGAGTAATACAGAGTCTGTGGATGAAAGGAAATATCTAGATATGTAGGTTGAATTCCAATAGAGTTTATTCATTTCTTAAACTTTTGAAATTTGATTGAAATGAGATGCTGCTTTGACTGAAATAGGATGTTTTCTTTTAATGTAATCAGTCTACTTTGTGTAGCAGCTAAAAATTGGTACAGTGTTTTCAATGGATGTGATTTTGAGTTTAGTTACCATTCTTCATTTGAGGTTTATTTTTTTGCTTGAGCATGATAGACTTGCTACCAGCACTAGCATTGTAACAGATGTTAGTTATTATTGATGTGTGAAACTGGGGATTCAAAGTCCACTTAAGAAGTTTCAAAGAGGGCTAAGAGATGGTTCAACAATTAAGACCACCGGCTGTTCTTGCAGAAGACCTAGGTTTGAAACCAGCACCCATATGGCAGTTAACAACCATGTGTGTAACTCCATTCCAGCTCCAGAGGATCCAACACCCTCTTCTGCCCCTGCATGCACTGCACGATATAAGTGCACCTACATGCAGGCAATATATTCATACACATAGAAAAAAGTTTTAAAGAGAGGATGTAGGTGTGGTGGACCAAGCCTATAATCTAGCACCCGGAGATCGAGGCAAGAAGATCACACCTTTGAGGCCAGTCTGGGTTGAAAGCAAGGAAGTGATTGTCTCTGGAATCAAACAACATTTAAAAAAAGAAGAAAGATCCAGGCATGGTGGCACGTGCCTTTAATCCCAGCACTTGGGAGGCAGAGGCAGGCAGATCTTTGTGAGTTCAAGGCTGGCCTGGTCTACATAGCAAGCTCCAGGCCAGCTGGGACTAAAGGGAGACCCTGTCTCAAAAATAAAAAAAAAAAAAAAAAAAATAAATAAATAAAAAGAAGAAAGAAAGAAAAGAAAAGAAAAGAGAAAAGAAAAGAAAGGAAGGAAGGAAGGATATGTTTGGGTATGTAAGACTTATTTATGAAACATTTGGCAGTTTTCATATTGAGGCAGAAAGTAGATGGGAGTCAGGAAGAGAGTTTGAGAAATTGAGTGACTGGGGCTGGAGAGATGGTTCAGTGGTTAATAGCACTGACTGCTCTTGCAGAGCATCCAGGTTCAATTCCCAGCACTCACATGGCTGTTAACAACCATTCATAATTCCAGTTCCAGGGGATCTGATGCTCTCTTCTGACCTCTGTGGACATTGGATGACACGGGTGTGCTTACATACATGCAGGCAATACACTCATACACATAAAATGAACATAATAAATAAAATAAAAAAAGAAATTGAGTGACCATATTCTTTTCAGAGCTAAACTTCCCTATGTAAACCTGCTATAAGTACATCTAGTTTGAACTGTGTGTTGTAAAAAAGAAAATTAACGTCCAAGTTTTAACAAACAAGAGATACATATTCAAATTCATATTGATGGCTTTTTTAGACAGAAAAATGTGTATGTAGCAGTCTGGGCCTTGTTTTTTGTGGCACAAGCCACTGTGCACTGAGTGCCCTAGGAAGAACCTAGTGTTTCAGGGATATGGGCTCCAGTTTGCTAAGTTACCAGTGTATTCCATTGCTTTTCAGGTTCAGTCTAAGTTCTCCCGATTCTGCCATTCCTTTACTTATCCATTTGTGTGCTGCTGTGCGCAGTACAGCTTGTGACTCCTGGTTTACTTGTTAGTGGACAGGAAGGCTGTCCTCTTAAGTGTTAAACTTAGGAAGTGGCATCACTATTAGGGTCATATGCACTGGGTTATCTGACTCAGTAGTCTATGGTGTCTTTGTGTGTCTCTGTGTGTGTATGTGTGTGTTGTTCATTTACTCTAGAATATACAAAGGCTATATATTTCTGTAACTGATTTTTTTTTTTTTGGTCAGGTGCCTTGCAGGAGACCCTGTAGAACAGTACAGCATCTTTATCTAATTACCTTTCTGTCCTTCACTTTCTTCAAGCTACCTCCAGTCCTATCCTTTATCAGTTCTTTTCTCAGAGAGTACCTAGTTGTTGTGCTTTGTTATGCCTAGTTGTTGTGCCTAGTTCTTGGTGGTGGTATCTGCTCTCTGGGCTCAGGGCTTGTGGCTAGAGTTTTCGAAGATGCAGATGGGGCCAAGGTGTTGAGTTACCTTTCAAATGCAATGATTTGCTGGTAATTATTGGAGTAAAGTGGAGTTAGATACTCCTTAAAAGTGGCAGTTTAGGGAAATGTCTAGGTTTTCCTTAGTTATAAATGGCTGTATAAGCCATTTATATCAGTGATGGCTAAGATAGTGACAAAACTTTTGAGTAGTGACAAAACTTTTGAGGAAAAAAGTTCAAGACATTTTCCATTACATTTCAGTAAGACAAAGATAGAATTATTTATTTATTTATTTATTTATTTATTTATTTATTTTTATGTGTATGAATGTACTGTCTGCATGCAGGTCTGTGCACCCGTGACCTGCAATGCCATGGAGGTCAGAAGAGGGTATTGGACTCCGCTGGAACTGGAGTTAAAGATGGCTCTCAGCCACCATGTGGGTGCTGGGGATCGAACCTGGGTCCTCTGCAAGAGCAGTTGGTGCACCCAACTGCTAGGCCATCTCTCCAGCCCAAGATAAAACTTATTTTAAAAATGCAATCTAAAATATGCTTCATCTTTGATATTTGGATGACTGAAGGGCATTCTAATCAGAAAAGCCAGAAGAATTATAAAAGTGCTATATTTGAAACTCATGCAGGGAAGGGCATCATCTTGAGCATGGGTGAGCTTATGCCTACTTTAAACAATTCTGCAAGGTCACTTGCTTGCCTTTTATTAGACCTTTCATTAAATTCTCCAAAGAAACAATCTTTCTTTCTCTTGCTGTGTCTTTCTTTTTAAATATAGTTTATTATTTTTATTTTATGTATATGAGTGTGTTTCCTGTGTGTAAGTGCACCCGTGTTGTATTGTACAGTGCCCACAGAGATTGGAAGAGGGCATCAAATTCCCCTGGACTGGAGTTAGGGATGGTTGTTAGCCACCATGTGGGTGTTGGGACTTGAACCTGGGTTCTTTGCAAGAGCAGCCAGTGGTCTTTAACCACTGAGCCATCTTTCCAGCCTCTGCTGTGTCTGTCTTTAAGCAAAACATTCTTTCCAACTGATGTGTAGTTTGAATCCTTTTGGATTTTGGCTTGGTATATTTTCCCCCCTTTTAAAATGTTTTCAGCAAAAATGAAACTTTGACTTTTTTTCCCCTAGTCATTCTTTAGTCTTTTTCCCTTGCTCAACAGACCTGGCTGTTGGCCTTTGTGGGACTTCCAGGCCCTCCTAAGAGCCTTCGTATTTCAGTCTTTTTTGAGCAAGTCCAAAGATAGTTTCCTATACTATAGTATGCAACTGATTTTTTTTTCAAAAATCTAAGAGGAGGATAATGTTTTCTATGTTAAACTAGAAAAAGTGAACCTTTATATTCTCTTCATACCATGTTCTAACTTCACCTTAGAGTGGATCATAGACTCAAGCACAACAAATAAAAGTCAAACACATCAGAATAAAATGTAAAGAAAGAATTCTTGCAATCTTGGTTAGACAAAGATGTTATACACAAATAATAAACAAATAAAAATTCATTCAAATTGATTTAATTAAAATTAGAAATGTGTCCTGTTTGAAACTCCATTAGGAAATGTCAAAAGAGGGCTAAGGAGAATAGGCTTGTTGTAATGTTGCCTGAGAATGGAGGATTATTCTGCAGTGGCTCAAAGTCTTCATCCACCAGCAGTGTTGTCTCATTTTATTGAGCTACTGATGCCCCTGTATAAGACTAGGTACTACTATGTGGAACAGCTCTGGCCTTTGTCCAGAGCCAGCTGAGTTGAACAGCTCTAGGATAGAGCTGCCCATAAGTAGCAGCAATGGTAACAAGGACGGCAGTAGGACAGGTATGGGCTAGGAGCATGTACCTTCCACACCCTCTGGCCACAAGGGAGACAGGCCCAGTGCGAATAAGGACAGACCAGTTCCAGAGGCAGTTCTTAGAGCAACAGCCCTTCTCCCCAGGAAGATGGGCAGGACGTTTGATGTTGAGATGCACATCAGCATGGCTCTCAGTCAGAAGTTGTAGGAAAGAAAGAAGCTGAGGCTTAGGTGAAATGTGCGGACTGGCCAGTGAACTGGCCTAGTAGACCTGAAAAATGTTCTCTCAAAAAGTTCTCTCAAAAATATCCTCAGTGTGCTCTGTCTCTAAGAATAAAGAATAATAGAGCCATGGAGAAAGGGACCTTCTCACTGCAGTTTCCAACCTGGCTCGTCCCATCTCTATTCCTTTCTCTCTCTCTTCCCATCTATGGCATTGGGGCTTTACAGCTGCATTAGAAAACAGCTAAGTAAACTTCCACTAACACTTATTGATGGGAGGAAAAGTTCTTAGGAATGCATGTAGCCTGTGGATATTGCTGCAGTAGTTTGTTTGGAAATTGAGATGATCCAACCTTCTACTCTAATTTTACATATTCCTTTTGACTAATTTTCAAAGTTTTGTGTATGTTATTCAAGTGCCATTGAACTCTTCACTAACCTTATTCCCCTTCTGACCTGCAAATCACTTTAGAATTTCCTAACAGTTTTCTTTTCCACAGATGAACCAAATGTACCAGCAGATTATAATTTGTCAACATTGGTGTTGTCTCTTCTTAGAATACCAGAATTATACCTCTGTCATTCATACTCTGGCCATGTAACCTCCATGTGTCGATAAAAGAAGGTCAGGTTAGCAAATGATAGCATACATGCTTTGTTGTTTAGTTTTTGGTTTCCAAGACAAAAGCATTTCTGTTAGCTTGAATTTATAGTTATTAAAAAGTAAGGAAAACAGTAAAACATAAGAAAATATCTTGACCAATAAGAATTTTTTTTTTTTGAGATGGGATCTATGTAGATCAGGCTGGACTTGGGCTCACAAAGGTCCACCTGCCTCTGCCTTCTGAGTGCTGGGATTAAAGGCAGCCACCACACCTGGCTACCAATAAGAATATCTTTTAAAAGAGATATATACCATTAAGAAAATGAAAAAGAAAATGAGAAAGTGGACTAACATATTTATTTTGTATATCTGAGAAAGCATTGGAAGCCAGATATTATGATTAATTTTGACTGTCAAATTGGTGGGGTTTAGAATCACCATGGAAACAAATCTCTTCTGTGAGGGATGATCTAGGTGAGGGTAACTGGGTTGAGAAGAGCTGTCCTGTGGGCAGCACCATTCCAGTCCCAGCCTGGATATAAAGGAGAGAGTACACTGAGCATTCATCTCTCTCTGCTTCCTGACTGAGGACACTGTGACCAGCTGACTCAGGTTCCCACCGTGCCCCCTTCACCCCTGTGATGGAACTGTGAACCAAAATAAACCCTTCTTTAAGCTGCTTATATCAGGTATTTTGTCATAGGAATGTGTAAAGTAACTAACACACTAGAATATATGCAGAACTCTTCAGTAATGAGACGGAAGAAACAAAGGGCAAGGACTTTTAATAGACATTTCTGTGAATCACACGAAAAGATGATCCACATCATTAATCATTCAGAAAATGTAATTAAAGTCACAATTAAGTACTACTATGTATATACTAGAATAGATAAAATCAGAGTAAGTGGCAATACTAAGTTTCAGTGATGAAGTAGAGCTATTTTAGATCTTTAATTGAATTTTTATTTAATCTGTGCTCATGTATGTCTAAGCATGCATGTGGAAGCCAGAAGACAACTTTCAGTAGTTGGTTCCTGTCTTCCATCATGTAGGTCCTAAGAATTGAACTCAGATCATCAGAATTGGTGGCAAGCACCTTACCTGTTGTGCCATCTCACTTGACCTAGAGCTATTTATTATTGTTGTCTGTTGTCCAATTTTAGAACTTTCTGGTCTTGTCTAACTGCTACTTAGTATACATTGATCAACCTCATCACCACTTTGCTTGACCAATGGCATGCACCATTTTGCTTTTCATTTCTATGAGATGAACTTTTTAGATTCCATATATGATGATGACCATGAGATATTTGTTTCTCTGTTCCTAGCTTACTTTACATAATATAATAATTTCCTTCAGACCTGGTGGCTTGTGCCTGTCATTTCAGAATTGGGTGGTTGAGGCAGGAGGATAGTTGTGGGTTTGAGGTCGGCCTATGCTACATAAGGTGTTCTAGGCCCTCCTGGGCAAAACCCTGTTTCAAACAAATCAATAAACAAAGCCTAATGATCTCTAGATTCATCGATGTTGTTGCACATGATAGGGATTTCATTCATTTTATGACCAAATGATAGCTCCCTCTCTCTGTCTCTGTCTCTGTCTCTCTGTTTCTCTGTCTCTCTCCATCTCTGTGTATGTATGTACGTACAATGGTGTGTGTATTTACTTTATCTGTTTACCCACTGATGAACATTTAGCTTATTTCCATTTCTTGGCTATTGTGAACAGTGCTATAGTAGACATACAGTGAAGGGGTAGGGTCCTGATCTCCCCTATAAGAACATTTTACCAATAATCTAAGTTCCTACCACTTGCCAGCAGTACCACAGGCTGAGAAACAAACCTCCTGGGCCTTTGGAGAATGCTCAAAGATCCAAACTAAAGCATGTCGTTCGTGCGGACTCCTGATTTGTAGTTTGCCTCTGGAGTCTGTTCACTGCTTTTTTGCTGTGTGATTTTCGTTTGATGGATCTACTTCCCTGCTTTGGCTTTTGTTTCTTGTGCATTTGGAGGTCTTATGCAAAATCCTTGTTTATCTCAATGTCCTGAAACATCCCCATCTTTCATTTTAGAAGTTTATTGTGTCAGGCCTATTTGTTTTTATCTGTTTGGAGGAGTAGGGATCTGGTCTTACTCTTCTGTGCATGGTGTCCAGTCCCCCAGCACTGTGGGAATGGCTTCTTTGTTCCTGTATGTGTTCTTAGCACCTTTGTTGAAAACCTGTTGGTTGTGAGGGCATAACTCTGTTCTGTTCCATTTGCGTGTCTGTTTTTATGCTAGTACACTGCTACTTTGTTTGCTATAGTTTTCTCCAGCATGTTTTGAAGTCAGTTAGTGGAACCTTGGTTGCTTTCGTACAGTCACGTTGAATAAAAGTAGTGAAAGTGGGCTTCATTTGGTTTCAGGTCTTAGGGAAGAAGCTTCCAAGTTCTCTCTTTTTTTAAATAAACAGCCTGTATTTAAGTTCTTTCCTTCCTTTTTTTCCCCCTTTCTTTCTGTGTTTGTAACAGGGTTGGTGGGGGAGAGATCAGTACATATGTTATGCCATGTGTGTGACGGCCAAAGGACAACTTGGGGGAGTCACTTCTCTCCTTCTGCCTTGTTTCTGATGTGGGCTCTCTTGTTTATGTGCTACAGACTTCAGACTAGCTCACCTGTGAGCTTCTGGTAGTTCTCTTCACCAGCTCCTGTCTCACTGTAGGAGTGCTTACAGATGCACATTATGGCATCTGACTTTTTGCATGGGCTCCAGGGATTGAACCCGGGTCCTGAGGCTCGTGTGGCAAGGTCCCTGAGCCATCTTCCTGGTCACAGCTGTTTCCTATTCTAACTAGCCTTTAGTATGTTAAGGTATGGTCCTTCTATTCCTAATTTGTTCAGGATTTTTATCATGAAAAGATCCTGAATATTAATAAGTGTCTTGTGAACTTATTGAGATGGTTACAGTTGTCTTTCATTCTGTTGATGTGGTGTATTATATATGTTGTTATGTTCTTGATAGCTTTGTGAGTCTGGGGGTTAGGTTTTAGTGCTAGAAGGGGAAACACTGTAAATATGTTGCTGTCTAAGTGGTTGTGGACAGAAGGGGAAATGGCTGTCTTTGTTCCACATCTCATCCCTGGTTGATGGGTTGTATTTTTTTCTCCCCTTTGGTCTTTTTGAGACAGGGTCTCCCTGGATCCCCCACTGGCCTGGAACTTGCTATGTAGACCAGCCTGGCCTTGATCTCACAGAGATTAGTCTGCCTCTGCCTCCCGAGTGCTGGGATTAAAAAGGGGTTCACCACCACACCTGGCTGGTTTCTATTTTCTATGCTGACTTGTGGGTCACAATGTATCCATATTGTATCTAGCCAGGCACAGTTGAATGTGGGGAACTTTTATACAATTTTAATGATAGGTATTTGAAAAGATGGGAAGAGGCGGTCAAGCAGGCTGTTCTAAAAGATGAAACTTCTTTTTTTGAATCAGGTTTGTTACAGAAAGAGAAAATGGCAATTGAAGCATTTCAGATTTGTTGTCTCCTTCTGCCTCCTGAAAATAGGAGAAAGTTACAGCTATTGATGAGGATGATGGCAAGGATCTGCTTAAACAAAGAGATGCCACCACTGTGTGATGGCTTTGGCACCCGGACACTGGTAGGTTGTGTGTATATTTATGTATACAGTGTGCTATTTTGATATATGTATTCATTATAGAAAAATTTACTTCAGGGGGCTGGAGTGATGGCTCAGTGGTTAAGAGCACTGGCTGCTCTTGTAGAGAACATGAGTTCAGTTCCCAGCACTTACATGGTGGCTAACAACTGTCCATAACCTCAGTTCCATGGGATCTGACGCCCTCTTCTGACTTCTGGGTGCACCTACATGCAGGCAATACACTCACACTAAAAATAATAAATTAAAAATTTTAATTCAAACTACTATGTTTATTCATTTTTATAATTTAAAGTAAAATATTTTCAGCACTTTTGACACATACAATACGCTGCTGCTAATGGTGATCATGGTGCTGTGCAATCAGTTCTGAAAACTTACTAGTTGGAACTTTGCACCCTTTATCCAGCATCGCCTTCTTCTTGTCACTGACTGCTCTTAGTTTGTTCTTCTCTTTCAGCATGTGCTTTAACATAGTATATGCTTAGAATTTACTTAGTAGACAACCTTTCCATTTTCCTCATGAAGAAGTTTTTCAGTGACATCTTTTCTCCAGTGCCATGCATGTCCTTTCCGTGTTCTTGTAAACTGCCGTTCACCTCCTGGACACCCCCTGACCTAGCTTTAGAGGAGCATGGGTTCAGATCAAGGGAACATGCAGTGCCTGGTGGGGTGATTTGTGACTGCTTTTTGAGCTAATGAAGCTTTCCAAAAAGTGTAAGAAAACTTTGTACCTCTTCCTGTAACAGTACCTATGTAAAAAAGTATAAATTTTGTATATAATAGATCTGGAATCTATTGTTTCCAATTGAAATTTTCTGCGTGTATCTCTTAGTACATATAAATGCGAGTAAAAATAAAGTGACATTTACAGTGTACTGATGAAATCTAGTCTTATTAGATAGTGGGTTTTGATGCCGGATTGTTAACAATAAAATTAAAAGAAAAAGGGGAAAAAAGAACTTAACCCAGAGAATAGAATTAAGAATGAAGTAGTTGGACTGGAGAGATGGCTCAGCTGTGAAGAGCACTGACTGCTCTTGCAGAAGACAGGGGTTTGATTCCCAGCACCCATGTGGTGGCTAACAACCACCTGTAATTCCAGTTGAGGGGATCCAAAACCTTCTTCTAACCTTTGTGGGGATTGCATGACATGGGTGCACTTACACACATGCAGGTAATACACTGATACGTGTAAAATAAAAATAATAAATTTATTTTTAAAAAAGAATGAACTAGTCAAATGAATTCTATGGAAATGATATTATTTTGTTAGTTATATACTTGACATGGGTGCACTTACACACAAGCAGGCAGTATACTCATACATGTAAAATAAAAATAATAAATAAAATATATTTTTTAAAAGAATGAAGTAGTTGAATGAATTCCTTGGAAAAGATATTTTGTTAGTTATATACTTATATTTCTGGTTACCATAAACAGTCTCATTACTTAATGTGCAGCTGCTTTGTTCAGAGATGATTGTCAAATGCATATCTAAAAATCTTAGAGAAGATAAGGCAGCCAGGAAGAGATATAATGGTTGAGGGAAACTGGGATATTATTTGACAAATGGCTATGCAGTGCTTTGAAGTTAAAAGTGTTATAGGAGTCCAATTTGTGATCATAGTGATTTTCAGAGAGTGGGGGGAGAGAAGGGGAAGAGGAGGAAGGGGGAGGAGAGGAGAGAAGAGAAGAGAGGTGAGGAGAGGAAAGGAGGAGAGGGGAGAGGGAAGGAGAGAAGGGGAAAGAAGAGAATCATGTGTATTTATGCATACCTGTGTGCTGGTTAGTTTTTGCCACCTTGACACAAACTGTAGTCACAAACTGGGAAGAAGAAACCTCAGGCTGAAGAATTTCTCAGACCAGATTGGCCTGTGGCCATGTTTGTGAAGTATTTTCTTAATTATAGCTGATCTGGGAAGACCCAGCCCACCGTGTGCAGCCAGTCTTGGGCAGGTTGGCCTGGGCCATATAAGAAAGAGCTTAGCAAGCCAAGGGGAGCAAGCCAGTAAGCAGTGGTCCTCCGTGCTCTCTGCCTCCAGGTGTCTGCCTTGACTCCGTCTGTCCTTCCATCATGGACTGTGACCTTGGAGTATAAGCTAAAATTCCCCCCAACTTGGTTTTGATCAGTGTTTTATTACAGCACTGGAAGGCAAACTAGGATATAAGTATATAAAATCTTACCTGGAAGGAAGAATTTTTAAAAATTCTGTGTACTAAGTCTCTTAAAGGCAGATTCCTGTTTCCTTCTGCTGGCTGATGGGACAGCCTAGATGCAGCCAGGTGCCTGTCTGCTAGAATGACACCCTGTGCCTTGCACCACTTCTCACGACTTATTCACATTTGCCCAAATTAGCTTGCACTCAGTTCAGGGAAGGCAACAACTCATTCATCCTATTTATTTATTTATTTTTAGATGGTTCAGACATTTTCCCGGTGCATCTTGTGTTCTAAGGATGAAGTAGACTTGGATGAGTTGCTAGCTGCTAGGTTGGTGACATTTCTGATGGACAATTACCAGGAGATTCTGAAAGTCCCTTTGGGCTTGCAGACTTCCATAGAGGAACGTGTGGCTCATCTGCGAAGGGTCCAGGTAAAGGAGGAGAAGTTTTCAGTTCTATAAAATTGGCAAAGGGAGCTCAAGTAAGTTTGCCAGGGTCCTTTGCTGACATTTTGTAATAAGGATTAAGTGAATTAGTAAGTACAAAGTGCTTACCTTGGTTTTTGGCACATACTAAGCCTGCATGAGTTTGCTATTTTCATTGAGAACTCTGTGGAGTGCATTTTGGTTTTATTAAATCACTGCTGTGTGGCCTAATACATTAAAAAACTGGGAAATATAAATTGTACACATCCAAAACTAGCAGAGTTAGACTAAAATGTTCATTATTATATTTTTAGGTTTTTTTTTATCTTCTTTTCCTCTTTATCTCTCTTCTCTTTTCTTTTCTTTTCTTTTCTTTTCTTTTCTTTTCTTTTCTTTTCTTTTCTTTTCTTTTCTTTTCTTTTCTTTTCTTTTCTTTT
>VZQC01004831.1:2964804-3018690 GCA_009823505.1 Rhizomys pruinosus
TTTTTTTGGTCTTTTAGAGACAGGGTCTCCCTTTAGTCCCAGCTGGCCTGGAGCTCTCTATGTAGACCAGGCTGGCTTTGAACTCACAGAGATCCACCTGCCTCTGCCTCCCAAGTGCTGGGATTAAAGGTGTGTGCCACCACCTTTTAGTCTATTTAATGGGTTTAATGTAAATCTCATCTCCTGAGACAGGGAGGGTCAAGCATTTCTTGTTTAGGCCCTGTGTTCAGATGTTTGGTAGATCAACACACTGAGTCAGTTTCCTAGATCTCTTTTTTATGTTGCTGATCACTTCTTTCTAGAGCTGCTGTCTAATATTTGTCCTTTGGGAATCAGCTAAGCAATTCCTTCAAAGGTGCTAACCATGAAGATAGATGTCTAAAATTTTTTTGAAAGTTAAATCAGATTTAGTTCATAAAATGTTAAATGTCTAAAGCTTGGACTCTATAGGTTTTATTATTTGTGTGTGTTGGAGTCTGGCACACATGGTCAGAAGACAACTCCTTGGAGTCAGTGCTTTCTGTGCAAAAGCGCTTCTGCCTCCCTGAGCAGTCTCACCGGAGCCGTTGTCTTTAGCTGCCTGGTGTCAGTTGGTTTCTTGCCTTAGTCCTCGCTAAATTTTTAGTTCCTCTCATGTTAGGTTTGTTTTCTTTTTATGGATTAAAAAAAATTGTGTATATGAGTGTTCGCCTATACGCCTGTAAGTGCACCACTTGCATGCCCGATGCCCGTGGAAGCCAGAAGAAGGCATCAGATTCCCCAGAACTGGAGTTAGAGACGGTTGTAAGCCACCATGTGGTGCTGGAACCGAACCCGGACTTTCGGAGCCATCTCTCCAGCCTTCTAGCATAGGATTTTAGAGAATAGTTTTGATAGAAAGCTTGATAGAAGGGTTATTTTAGCGCATGGTTTAATAGGTCTAGTCTGCTATGGCAGGAATGTGATGATGGAGCAGTTCAGTCCATAGTAGCAGGAGCATGCAGACAGGCTGTTCAGGTCACTGTGGGTCAGAAGGCACCACAGGAAATGACTGGGGGTAGTAAATCCCCAAGGACCATCTACGAGTGATTCATTTCCTCTAGCTAGGCTCCACCTCCCAAAGTTTCTACACTGTCCTAACATAGTGCCCGAGCTGGGAACCAAGTACTCAAAGTGTGACTCCGAGGGGATGTTTCAGTTTCAAACCTTAGCTTGTACTTTGAGCATCTTGAACGTCTGATTGTACCTCAGGTGAATTTTCTTCTTCTTCTTTTTTTTTTTTTTTTTGTTCTTTTAATATTTTATTATTTTTAAATTTTCTGTGTATGAGTGTATGTAAGTGCACCTGTGTTGTGCAATGCTCATGGGAGTGCATGTCAGATCCCTTAGAACTGGAGTTATAGACAGTCGTTAGCTGCCATGTGGGTGCTGGGAGTTGAACCTGGGCCCTCTGCAAGAGCAGCCAGTGCTCTTAACAGCTGAGCCACATCTCCAGCTCCCTGTTTTTGTTTTTTTTTTTTTAGACCAGGACTCACTGACTCACTGTGTGTAGCCTGGGTCAGCCTTGGATTAACTGCCCTGTCTCTGCCTCCTGAGTGCTTGCTAGAACTATAAGGACGTATCACCTTTTTATTTGTTATTTTAGAGTTGACTCTACCATATAGTGGGATCTCTGGTTGCATAGTCTGATAGGATTATTCACTGAACATCAGCTTCTTTTCTCATAGTTCTTTTGGCAATGTTAAAATTCAGTGGTAAAAATGAGAGGAAGTATATATTCCCTCCCTTTAAATTTACCATAAAGTAATAGATACCAGAATGTTCTCTCTTCTGCTTGTTGTGGAGAAGCTGGGAAAGCTGAGTTGGAAAAGTGGAGAGATGGTGAAACACAGCGGGGCCAAATCTTTAACTGTTTAAAGAATAACTTCTGTTTAAGTCAAGAGTTACTTGTATTTTTCACATTGAGGGCTAGTTATAGTGGACAATGGGAACATTTTAAGGATGAGAGTAAAAGAACTTTATTTGATGACTGGCCCAAAGGGAAGATGAGTTAAATCTTTGGCCACTGACTGCACAATTTTCTTGACCCTTCATTGTCTGTTTTGACTCATTGAATCGCTTGTTCAGTTTCAGAAATCATATCCCGAAGTCTACCAAGAGCGGTTTCCTACACCAGAAAGTGAAGCACTTCTTTTTCCCGAAAAACCCAAATCCAAACCCAAACCACAGCTGTTCATGTGGGCGCTGAGAAAGCCTTTCCAGCCATTTCAAAGAACCAGAAGTTTTCGGATGTGAAGGCTCTGATGGGAGGGAGCTTAGCGACCTCGGTGCTGGTGATGGCGTTGAGTGCGTGCCAAGTGAAAGGAAGAAAAGCAAAAAATAACTGCTGACTTTGAAAATGCTGAGCCACTGTATTTTTTTTTTTTAATTTAAACTCAATGTTGTTTTAAAAGATGTACAAATTAGTAGAAGAACACAAGTCATATGTATAATGGCAATAGTAATGGGTTTGAAATTATTACAGAAATCTAAGGATAAAGTATCTCTGTTTTTATTTGTTGTTTTTTGTGGTATGTAAAATACTTATGTGTACATCTTAGTCACTGAAGTCCTCATTACATCTGAAGATGTACTAAATCTGAAGAATAGTGTATATATTCAATATACTTGAATGAGAACACTGGGTGTGGCAACTGTGATGTCATTGACTTAATTGCCAATTGTGATTTTTCCTGTGTATATTCCAGTTTTTGCTATTGCACAAAATTTCTTAATGTCTTGTGATTGTCTCTTATTGCATATTTGTCGTATGTTGCGACACAATTACTAGAGCTGATTCTTGTATTACAATGTATTAGTTGGCATTTGCCTTTAAGTGGAGTAGATTTTCATCTGCATAATTTAAATCTTGCCTAAAGATGGAACAGGATAAATTCTTTGGGTTCCCTTACACTTGTAAATCTTGATGAAATCTTTGTTGATTTTATGAGAAACAGAAGTTGATAAAAAAGGAGATGAGTTCCTTTATGGGTTCATTTTTCTCAGCCTCTTTCTTTTTGAAAGTAAATGGAATGTAAATAAATGCTGATTTAAAAGAAAAACATGCCTAGAGATTTTCCTTTTTGTTATTTATTTAGATTGGTTAGGAAGCCTCCTCACACTCCTTTTTAGTATTCACTCATAGGTCTTTATTTATATTAGAAAAAAAGGGATACTTATTCTGGCTTTAGGAGAATACTATTGTTCCACCTCCCCCCTCCTCTTCTTCCTCATCCTCTCCCTCCTCCTCTTCCTCTTCCTTCTTCTCCTTCTCTGTAGTGGAACATCAGGAAAGCTGCTCCTAAGAGTAATTACTCAAACAGCTGGGTTTAGAGCACACTGGTGGCCTTGTGATACTCTGGACCAGTGTTCTTCCTTGACTCGAGGTCTGCTGGTGTTCTTTAGCACATCCCTTCTGTAGTTGACAGAGATTTTGCTTGTTTAAAAATGGATGAGTTCTGTCATATATGTTAAGACTTATGGAGTCAAGTTTGTGTCCCCAGATGTCCCTTAGTATGGGTTCATCCACTGGAGCCTTGTCATGCTGTTTTGGCATCACTCCCTTAAGGAAGAACAAGTCTCCCTTTTCCAGCAGTGATCAGTTGCCAGTAGTTCCTTGGCTAAGTTTGGGGAAGAATGCATGAAATCTGGTGCTGGTGCTATGGGGGGGGATACTCTATGGGAGGGACTCTAAATATGATTAAGATTATGAAATGTACAAAATGAAAATACAAAATAAAAATGGATGAGTATTCCTATTGGTTTGTGTACATTTCAACTATATTTTTGGTGATTTTCAGCATTTTACCATTCTCATTCTGTTTAAGCAAAGTGCAATTCTACTTTCTGCTCAGTTTACCCTCTGTAGTAGAGAATCTTTTAACCTATTATGCATCTTTGGATGTATGTGTAATTGCTTTTTTGTGATTACTTTTTAAATTTTATGTGTATGAGTGTATTGCCTGTATGTATGTAAGTGTACTCATCTCGTGCAATGCCCATGGAGGTCAGGAGAGGGTGTCAGATTCCCTGGAACTAGAGTTACAGACAGTTGTTAGCTGCCATATGGGTGCTGGGAATTGAACCCAGGTCCTCTGCAAGAGCAGCTAGTGCTCTTAATCATTGAGCCATCTCTCCAGCCTTTTATAATTATTTTTTGAAACATGTATAATATAGTTATGTAGATAATAAATCAAGCATAAAACTGATGATAGTAATAACTTTCCTAAGAGATTGTACCAACTGGCACATGCATTATAAGTATGGGAGAGTTTAGCATCCTCACCGAAGCTTGCTCTTGTCAGAGGTTGAGTTGTCAATGTGTAGGTATATACTGGTGTCTGATTATGGTTTTACTCTGATTTTAATATGGCTGGACACTTATTTCATTTTTGTGCAAAATTTAACAGCTTCTAAGCTGCAGATACAAATCATACCAGAACTGATTTTGATTGAATCTGTAAACCAATTTAGTGAGAATTACAATATTTACAATATTAAGTCTTCCAGTTCATAAGCATGGTTTGCCCTCCATTAATTTAAAATAGATGAAAAGTTTTATAAAGATTTGCAATTTTTAAATATGTTTTTGAAGTATTTAACGCTTACAAAATGTTAATACCAACATGTATTTTGATTCTATTACAAAATTTGTGTGTGTGTGCGTGTGCATGTGTGTGTGTGTGTGTGTATATGTGTCTTTTTGAGACAGGTTCTCCCTGTAGCCACAAGCTAGCCTGGCACTCTCTGTGTAGACCATCTAATAGACTAATATGAATACTCATCCATTTTCATTTTTTAATTATTACTTTTCTTACTATATATAGATATATATTTATTTATTAAAATTTTGTGCATTTCTTCATCTCACAGAGATCTGCTTGCTTCTGCCTCCCCAGTGCTGGGATTAAAGGTATGCACTACCAAACCTAGCTTTCTATTATAAATATGTTTCAAAACTTTTTCTGTTGCTCATATACAGTACAAAGCTGATTTTTGTTTGCTGATTATTGTGTATCCAGTAACCTTTGCACACTTTCTTATTAATTCTAAATATTTGGTGGGACTTTTTTTTTTCTACATTTACTATATCACTAGTGACTTTTGGTTTTGCTTTCTGTGGTGGGGAGCGTGTGAACTGTTCTTGGTAGTCTTTGCCTCTTGATATTTATTTTAAAAGTTATATTTGTTGTCTTAAAATTAATACTGGGGGCTGGAGAGTTGACCTAGCGATTGGGAGTGCCGACTGTTCTTGCAGAGTACCCGGGTTCGATCCTCGGCACCTACGTGGCTGCTGAGAACCATCTTTGACTCCAGCTCCAGGGGAATCCAATGCCCTCTTCTGACCTCCATGGATTGCACGACAAGGTGCACAAACCTACATGGAGACAGTACATTCATACACATAAAAAATAATAAAATTAAAAAATATTGAGGCACGGAACTAAATAAAATGTTCAAAAGAATAAAAAAAATTAATTCTTTGAGAACTTCATAAAATGTCTTTTGATCATGTTCAGACCCTCTCCCCCAACTCCTCTCAGATGTACCTCCCTTCCTAACCCACCCAGCTTTGTGTCTCCATTTCTTTTAGAACCCATCAAATCCAGTTTGTACTGCCCATATACTCTGGGGTGTATAGTCATCCACTGGAGTGTGGTCAACCTGCCAGCAGCCATACCCATAAAGAAAATGGACTCCCTATTGGCTGTTGGTTGCCATTCTTTCCTCATTTGGGCTGGGACTTCATGCCCACCTCCCCTCTCCATACAGAGCTTTTGTCTGGCTTGAGCTTGTACAGGTCCTATGCATGCTGTCATAACTGTTTGAGTTCATGAGTGCAACTGCGCTGTTACATCCGGAAAACACTGTTCCCTTGTTGTCATCCACTGCCTCTGGCTTTTACACCCCATTTCCACAATGATCTCTGGGATTTGTGAGGAGGGTGTATGAACTGTGTGCTCCATTTAGGGCTGGGCATTCTAGAGTTTATTCTCTACACCTTGGCCAGTTATGGGTCTCTGTGTTAATCACCATTACTGCAGAAAGAAGCTTCTTTGATGAGGCTCGAGAGATGTGCTATCTATGGGTGGTCATCTAATGGTAAGTCATCAGGGGTTGGCTTGGTACTATATCCAGTACCCTCACTAGACTCCACAGGCTAATAGATAAAAAGCCCAGTACCAGGAATGGGTTACTTTTGAAGTTGTTGGCCAGTGATGTCCCATAAACTCCTAAACATTGCAGGCTATTGCCATTGCTCTTGGTTACATTCCGGAACTTGACAGCAAGATCCTAGTACTGAAGATGCCGCATGTTGAGTCATAGAATATGGAGAAATCAAGCTTATACTGATCTAGAAGTGTCATCCCTACTGGCTAGTTTTCATAGTCCTGGTAGGTGCTGTGCATGCTCTTGGAGGAGAAAATTCATTATCAGTCTTACCTACTGTGAGCTCTGGGAGTCAAAATAATGACCTGCCTGGAAAGACATGCCCAATGGTGTAATAGTAGTAGGAGTGTCATAGAAGTAACCAACCACTTTCTGACTGAATTTAAGGCCCACTCTACAAGATAAAACTCATACCACCTGGCACTGTTATTTGGGCCAAGAACCTATGGCTAGGCAGGTCTTAGGCCCTTGGGAAGAATCTTCTGTTTAATTATTACTTTTCTAGTTAACTTACTTAATTTTTATTTATTTATTTATTTATTTATTTATGTATTTATTTATTTATTCATTTATTTATTTATTGATGGGGCTCCCTGTAGCCCCAGCTGGCCTAGAACTTACTATGTAGTCCAGGCTGGCCTTGAACTCAGAGAGATCTGCCTGCCTCTGCCTCCCAAGTGCTAGGATTAAAGGCATGCATCACCATACCTGGCAGTGTATTTATTTATTTATTTATTTGTGTGTGTGCACCCACCTACCATAGAATGTATGGAGTTGGAGGACAGTTTGCAGGAATCAGTATTCTCCTTTTGCCATATGGGATCTTGGGGATTGAAATCAGTCTTGGTTGCAAATGCCTCTACTTGCTGACCCATCTCACTGCCCCTCTTCCCCCATATTTTAGTGCTTTATACAGTCTCCTTTCCTTGAGTATGGGATGGGGCAAATCACACACTAATGAACAGAATATACAAATATGATTAAGAATCATTTCTGAGATTCCATTCCCAGAAGACTCAGGCTTCCATCTTCTATGTCCCCTGGACGCTTCTGAGGAAGGACAGCTGTTATGTTGTAGAGAAGATCATCATGCAGAGAATTGCTGCTTCTGGTCAACAGCCAGCGGAGATATGAGGCTTGGCAACAGCTTAAGGCACTGTGGAAGTGGCTTCTACTGTAGTCTAGCTTGAGGTGACTAATGGTAGCTGATACCTTCAATCCCACTCTTTTGAAAAAACTCTGTGGACTCAGATAAGCTGGATTTTTTGACACATGTAAAAAAAATGTAGATAAAAGATAATTTGTATTTCATTAATTGAAACAATATTATTTTACTTTTTTTGGAAACAATATTGTTTTAAATCCTGTCTGTCTTTCGTTGCCCCTCCCCCCCCCTTTTTTTTTCTTCTCTTAGCTGATCTGCTGGCACTGGAGACTCAGGATGATAATGAATAGAGGTGGATATACCAGCCATCATTGTTCATGATTTCAAAGGGGAAACTTCCAGCATGGTTTTGAATATTAGGAGATTACTTTTATCATGGTAGATGAGGCATTTTCTTTTATTTGTATTAGTTTTTGTGTTTATGTATGAGTGTGTATATATGTATGTACATATGTGTGTGGCATATGCATGTGTATACAGAGGCCATAGGAGGATATCATTTGTCCTGTTCTGTTACTCTCCACCTTGTTCCCTTTGATAGGATCTCTTATTGATCCTGGAGTTAAGCTGGTAGCCAGCAAGCCTGAGCGATCATTCTGTCATTAACCCCCAGAGCCCTGGGGATACAAGCAAACATGTCTTCTTACATGGGTGTGGTGGTTTGAATGAGTGTCCCCCATAAGCTGTAAGTATTCAGACATTTGTCTCCAGTTGGTGGCGCTGTTTTTGGAGGTCTTAGAAGGTGTGGCCATGCTGGGGGAGGTATGTCACTGGGGGCAGGCTTGGTGAGTTTAACAAGCCTCGTGGTCTCCAGCCACTCTCTCTGCTTCCTGTGCTCTTTGCGAGATGTGACCCTCAGTTTGCTGCTCCAGCTCCAGCCGCCATGCCTCCTGCCACAATGGACTCTAATTCCCTGGAACTGTCAATTGTAAGCTCAAATAAACTCTTCCTTTTATAAGTTCCTTGGGTCAAGGTGTTTTATCACAGCAACAGAAAGGTGACTAATACAGTTATTTGGTACCAGAAGAGTGGGGTATTGCTGTGACAGACCTGACTTTGGTGTTTTGGAAGACTGTGGAGGCGTTTGGAACTTTGGGCTGGGAAGATCATTGAATGCCTAAAGATTGTTGCTGTGGAGCTTGGAGCAGTTTTGCTGAAGGATTTGTAAACTATGGAGGCCTGGCTTGTGACATTTCTAGTTTAAAAGGGGAGCAGAGATCATCAGGACTATGTAATCTGTGGGTTCTGGTCAGCTGGGGCTGAAAAATCAGCTGTAAGTAACAAGAGACCAGAACTGAAGTGAAATCTTTGTTGTACTGGGACGATTGATGCTGGTTAGCTGGGGCTGAAAAATCAGCTGTAAGTAACAAGAGACCAGCATCACTGTGATAAAATCTTCTGGGAAAAATTTCTTCAGGGTCAGCACACAGAAGCTGTGATATAGAAGGGGCCCGAGCCTCCATGTCAAGCCAGAAGCAGGACTTGGTAGTGTGTAAGAGTCTCCTATATGGTTCAGGTGTTGAAAGCATGAAGGGGGTCACAGAGAGCAGCTGAGGCCTGGCACTATGAGAGGCTAGGAAAGGCCAGTGGTCAGAGTGTGGCCTTGGTTGCAGTGAAGATCCCAGGATTGCAGGGGTCATGGAGAGAAGCTGAGGCTTTGCACCAGGAGAGGTCAGAAGAGACCATTGGTGAAGGTGCTGCCTCAGTTTCAGTGGCGACCCCAACTTTTTGGAGATGCCAGGACCATGGGACGACCACCAAGAGCAGTGGCAGGTGTGGAATGGAGTCAGCCTGGGCCTGCGAGATGAGCTGTGTCGGAGACACAGACGGCAGAGTCGGAGATGGGGAACTGCCGAAACCCTTTGGAGCCCAGAAGATCATGAGTGAATCATAGGTGTCCAGCCTTGAGTTACTTTGCTGGACTTAGGTTTTGTTTGAATGTGCCTGATTCTTCCCTTTGAAATAAGACAGTACTTGTTTTGGATTTTACAGCAGCCCACAGTTAAGAGACTTTTAATAGACTGAACTTTTAAGTGTTTGGACATTTTAAGGACTGTGGGGCTTTTAAGGTTGTGATTAATGTTAACATCATACTTTGGGGATAAGAACTGGAAAGGTGGTGGTTTAATAGTGATTTGTTTTGTGTGTCAAGTTGACAAGGGGTCAATTGTGCTGGATAGCTTTAGTGTCAACTTGACACACCTGGGTTGAGGGAGCCTCAATTGGAGAATTGGCTCCATTGGACGGGCCTGTGGCCACGACTATGGAGTATTGTGATTGTTGAGCAATGTGGGAGGGCTCAGCCCACAAGAGTGGTGCCACCCTGGGCAGGTTGTTGTGTACTGTATAAGAAGGCGGCCTGGGCCTGAGCCAAGCAAGCAAGCCAGCGAACAGCATTCCTCCATGGCTTGTGCTTCAGCTCCTGCCTCCAGGTTCCCGCCCTGAGTTTCCGCCTTGGGCTCCCTGATGAACTGTGACCCAGGAGATGTAAGCTGAATAAACCCTTTCCTCCCCAAGTTGGTGTCAGTCAGAATGTTTTGTCATAGCAATGGGAGACAAACTAGAACAATGGGTGATGGGATCTAAACCCAGTGCTTGTGCAGACTGTGCTTTTACCCACCCGGCCATCTCTCCAGTCCCATGAAGTTATTTTCTAGTCTTAGATCACCAAAGCAATCTTTTTTTGTTTACTTGTTTAAAAAAATATTTTTATGAGTGTATTGCCTGCACGTATATAAGTGCACCTGTGTTGTGCAATGCCTGTGGAGTCAGAGAGGACTTCAGATCCCCTGGAACTGGAGCTATGGATGGTTGTTAACTGCTATGTGGGTGCTGGGAATTCAACCCTGGTCCTCAGCAAGAGCAGCCAGTACTTAACTGCTGAGCCATTTCTCCACCCCTTGTTTACTTGTTTTAACAGATAAGTTGATATTGAATCTTAAATACCTTTTTTTTGCATTATTAGAGAATTTTATACTTTGCATCCTTTAATCTGTTCTGGGGTATGTTATAACAATTGAGCTCTAATATGAAGCTAACATTAAATTCGGGAGTGGAGGGTGGCATAAATTTGTAATGCGTTACAGTATAATTTTTAAAAATTTTTATTTATTTTTTTTATGTGTATGAATGTACTGTCTGCATGTAGGTAGGTGCACCCATGTCGTGCAATGCTGTGGAGGTCAGAAGAGGGTGTCGATTCCCCTGGAACTGGAGTTAAAGACAGTTCTTAGCCGCCATGTGGGTGCCGGGAATTGAACCTGGGTCCTCTGCAAGAGCAGTCAGTGCTCTTAACTGCTGAGCCATCTCTCCAGTCCCTACACTATAATTTTAATACATGTCTAGATTCTGGTGCTAATGTGTGTATGTGTATTTTGCTATGTAGCCCAGGCTAGCCTTGAGCTTATGATCCTCCTGCCTTCACCTGATTTTTCTTTGTCCTGTAACTATTTTACCTGTTACTGTACTTCTTTCATCACAGATTTATCACTTAGTCTAAGATAAAGCTGACAACTCAGTGTTCCCTTCTGTACACTGCAGCTCTGTCTTCACTGCTGTTATCTCGGATGAACATTTTTTTTTTTGCTTTTATTTTATTTTATTTTTTGTTAACATGAAAAGAAATGGGTTTTGTCGTAGGGCATTTTCATGCACACATAGCAGTATTCTCTGTTCTGAATCTCTCTTCTCCTCCCCTGTTCTCACTTTTCCTTCCATGTCTTTTCCTCCTCTTAAATGCTCCTCCCCTCCACTTTCATTACAGAAAATTTCACTACTTTTTCTCATTACTTACCCTGCCCCCATTTAGGCCATTTCTTTCTGCTTTCATGTCATATACACACAATTCTGTATTCTGTGTGTGAGAGAAAGCATAAGTTTTGTCTTTCAGAATTTGCCTTTTGTTTAACGTAAGTCTCCAGTTTCATGCATTTTCTTTTGAATGGTACAATTTCGTTTTCTTGGCAGCTGAATATATTTGTGTACTTTTAATCACATTTTCTTTATCCATTTATATGTTGATTGGGCCTGTTGTGAGCAGTATAAGAGTGAACATGGATGTGCAAAGATCTGTATCATTTGCTGAATTAGAATCCTCTGGTATATATTCAGGAGTGGTATAGCTGAATCTTACCATCACTTCTTCAGTTTTTTTTTTTTTTTTAACTTTCATACCGATTTCCATAGTGGCAGCATCAGTTTATATGAGTTTCGATTTCCCCATGTGCACCCTTTACCAGCATTGGTAGTCATTGATTCTGATGGTTGAGATATTGGAGACGCTCAAACATATATTGGCTGTTTATATATTTTGAGAAGTTCTGTATTTGAGTTATCAGTCCAATTTTTGATTAAAGTGAGTTTTTGTTTGTTTTCTTCTAGCAGTTTCAGATTTTACATGAGAGACTTTGTTCTATTTGAATTGTTTTTATGAAGGGTGAGAGATGAATTTTCCCAGCACCATTTGTTGAAGAGACCCCCCCCCGCCATCCTGAATATATGTTTTTGACATCTTTGTCAGAATGGGTGACTGTACCATTGTGGGTTTACTTATGCTCTTCATTTTATTCCCAAGGTCTGTGTTGATTTTTGTGGTTGTACCATTTTGTTGCTGTTAATATTGCTCTGTAGTGTAGGCATTCTGATGTATTGCTGTTTCTGCTTAGGATTGCTTCCACTACTTAAGGTTCTTTTTGGTATAAAATTTAGGATTATTTTCTAGTTATATGAAGAATGTCATTGGTATTTTGATGGAGATTGAATTGAATCTATAGATCACTTGGTAATAGAGTCATTTTCACAACATTTTGCCAGCCCATGAACATGACAGGTATTTTCAACTTCTAGTGTCTTTTTCAGTTTTTTCAGTGTTTTAAAGTTTTCATTGCAAAAGTTTTCACCTTGTTGATTAATTTTTTATTTCTTAACACTATTGTGAATTAGATTTCCTGCCAATTTCTTTCTTTGTAGGTACATTATTGGTATATAGAAAAAAGCTACTGATTTTATATCTTTTATATGTTTATATATTTTATATGTTTATTTTTGTATACTCTGTACTTTGCTGAAACTTTTTTTTATTAATTTTATTTATTTCTGTATGTGTATGAATGTACTGTCTGCATGCAAGTTTGTGCAACCATGTCGTGCAATGCCGCGGAGGTCAGAAGAGGGTCTCGGATTCCCCTGGAGCTGGAGTTCTCCTGGAATTGGAGTTTCAGACAGTTCTTGGCTGCCATGTGGGTGCTGGGGATCGAACCCGGGTCCTCTGTAAGAGCAGTTGGTGCTCTTAACTGCTAGGCCATCTCTCCAGCTGAAACTTTTTTAAATCAGATCTAACATTTTTGTTTGTGTGTAATGAGTCTTTAAGTCTAAAGGGCCTTTAAAATAGAACATTATGTCATCTGCAGATAGGGATATTTTGACTTGTTCCTTAAGTCTAAAGGGCCTTTAAAATAGAACATTAAGGGCTGGAGAGATGGCCTAGAGGTTAAGAGTACTGATTGCTCTTGCAGAGGACCCAGGTTCGATCCCCAGCACCCACATGGTGGCTGAGAACCATCTTTAACTCCAGTTCCAGGGGAATCTAACACCCTCTTCTGACCTCCACGGTATTGCATGACATGGGTGCACAAACCTACATGCAGACAGTACATTCATACACATACAAACTAAATAAAATTAGAAAAATAGAACATTATGTCATCTGCAGATGGGGATATTTTGACTTGTTCCTTTCCTATGTCTAGTCCTTTCATTTCTTTCTCTTGTCTTACTAAGACTTTGCATACTACATTGAATAAGAACATAAAGAATGTCTCATCTTTGAGGTTGAGGACATGATTTTAATTTTTCACTATTTAGTATAATATTGCCTATAGGTGTGTCACACAGAACCTTTATTCTGTGTAGGTATGTTGCTTCTGTTCCTACCTTTTAAAGGGCTTTTATCATGAATGGATGTTGAACTTTGCTGACTGCTTTTCCTGAATCCTTTTAAATGATCTTGTGATTTCTGCTTTTAAGTTTATGTGTTGTGTCATATTTATTGATTTACATATATTGAATCATCCTTGCATTCCTAGATGGTTATGATTTATCATCTCACATTCTTGAATTTGATTTGCAAACATTTTATTGAGAATTTTGTGTCTATATGCATCAGGGATAGTGGTTTATAGTTATCTAGATATGTGTAGTGTGCCTTTATTAAGTTTTGGTGTCAGGGTAAACTCACATTGTAGAATGATTCCCGTAGTCCATCTTTTCCTTTTATTTTATTCATCAGTTTGAGGGTCACTGGTAGAATTTCAGCAGTGAATTCATATGATCTTGGGATTTTTGTTGTTGTGAGGCCTTTTACTACTGCTTCCATTACATTGCTTATTATTCATCTGTTTAAATTGTTTGTGTGCTCTTGATTATGTTAGGCCATATGCGTCTAAGAATTTCTCCACTTCCTTGAGATTTCCAGTTGCTTTTGGAATATAAGTTTTCAAAGTATTCCTGATGTTCTTCTTGGCTTCATTGGAATCTGTTCTAATGTCCCTCTTTGCATCTCTAAGTCCATTAATGTCAGTCTCCTCTGGCTTTTAGTTAGCTTGATCATGGATTTGTCAGTCTTGTTTATTTCAAAGAACCAAGTCTTTGATTCAATGTGTTCTTTTAGTCTCCATTTTCTTCATTTCTACCTTGATCTTTATTATTTTTTTCCACTCTCTCCTTTGGCTTTGGCTTACTTTGTTTTGTTTTAGGACAGGGTCTCACTCTGTAGCCCTGGCTGGTCTAGGTCTTGTTTTATCAACCATGCTGGCCTCAGACTCACAGAGATTCCTAAGCTGCTGCTCCCTGAGTGCTGGCATAAAAGGCATGTTGGTCACCACGCTTGGCATTTATTCTTGATTTTATAAGATTTTATAAGATCTCAAGGTACATCATTAGATTATTGCTTTGTAGTCTCTGATTTATTTTTGATGCAAACACACACAGCTTGGGACATCCCTGCTACAACTGCTGTAGTTGTATGTACATAAACCTTCTGGTAAGTTTTGCTTACATTTTCATTTTATTCTAGGAATTTTTAGATTTCCTTCCTGATTTCTTCAATGGCTTCTTGATAATTCAAGAATATACCATTCAGTCTCTATATAGTTTCTCTTGTTTCTCTTGCTGTTAATGTCTAGTTTTGATCTGCAATGATATTCTAAGATACAAGAAATTATTTCATTTGTTTTGTCTTGCATCGCAGCCAAAATGTGCTCTACTTTAGAGATGGTCCCCTGGGCTGCTGGGAAGAATGTGTATTCCTTAAATGCGGTGTAATACACTGCAGATACCTGTCAAATGTATTTGCTCTGTGGTCCAATTTAATGCTGATATTTATTTTTTTAATATTTTATTATTTTTATTTTATGTGTATGAGTGTACTGCTTGCATGTATGTAAGTGCACCTGTGTCATGCAGTGATCTGGAAGGTCAGCAGAGGGTGTCAGATCCCCTAGAACTGGAATTACAGGTGGTTGTGAGCCACTATGTAGGTGCTGGGAATCAAAACTCTGTCCTCTGCAAAAGCAGTCAGTGCTTTTATCTGCTGAGCCATCTCTTCAGCCTCAGAATGCTGATATCTCTTTGAGGACTTTTAGTTTGAATGGCATATCCAAAAATGAAAGTAAGGTATTAAAATCACTCACTATTTTTTTTAAACTTTTTAAAAAATTTTTTATTTATTTTTGTATGTGTATGAATGTACTGTCTGCATGCAGGTTTGTGCACCCGTGTCGTGCAATGCCGCAGAGGTCAGAAGAGGGTCTCGGATTCCCCTGGAACTGGAGTTCTCCTGGAATTGGAGTTACAGATGGTTCTCAGCCGCCATGTGGGTGCTGGGATCGAACCCGGGTCCTCTGCAAGAGCAGTCGGTGCTCTTAACCGCTAGGCTATCTCTCCAGCCAATCACTCACTATTTTTAAATCAGGACTTGTCTAACCTTTTATGCCCATTTGTGTGTTTTCTTTAAAAATGTTATTTGGGGGAGGGGACTGGAGAGATGGATCAGAGGTTAAGAACACTGGCTGGTCTTACAGTGGAACCAGGTTCAATTCCCAGCACCCACATGGTAGCTAACAATTGCCTGTAACTCCAGTTCCAAGGGAATCTGACACCCTCTTCTGACTTCCATGGGCACTGCACAACATACATATGTCAGTGCACTGACATACATGCAGGCAATACACTCATATGCATAGAATAAAAATAATAAAGAAAAAAGTAATTTGGAGCTCCAATGTTTAGTGCATATATATTTATAATTGTTATGTTTTTTGATAAGTTGTTCCCTTTGTTGATAGGTACGACCTTTCTTTATTGCTTTCTGTCTTTTATATTAGTTATATATTTCGTATACGAGTGTGCCGTGGTGTGCATATGGAGATAGGAGGACGACTGGTGGAGTTAGTGCTGTCCTTCCTCTGTGTGGGTCCCAGAGATTGAATTCAGGTTGTCAGCTTTGGCAGCAGGTGCCTTCACCCACTGATCTGTCTCACTGGCTCTTCATTTCTTTTGTAAGATTTATTTTATGTTTAATTATGTGTTTGTGTGTGGGTATCTGTACTTGAGTGCAATGCTTATAAAGTCCAGAAACGTCAGATTTCCCTGGAGCTGGAGTTACAGGTGGGTGCTGGGAACTGAACTTGGGTCCTCTGTAAGAGTAGTATGTGCTTTTAACCACTGAGCCATTGCCCTGGCCCCTTCTCTATCTCTTCTAGTTTTGATTTGATATCTACTTTGTCAGCTATTGCCTTCCATTTGCTTGATCAGTTGACTTTTATCCTTTGACTCTGGGTCTGTGGGTGTATTTGTCAGTGAGATATTTTTCTCACTAAGTACAGATTGTTGGATAGTTTGCTAATCCAGTCAGCTATTGGTGAGTTGAGGCCATTTAGTTTATTGTTCAGTGAGGTTGGCTAATACCTATAATTTTGCTATTTTTTTGGTTGGTCGAATTGTTACTTGATCTTCTCTTTTTCTGCTGTTGATATAAAGGGTTTGCTGGTTTACTGTGTTGAACATGGTGGATTCTTTCCTAGTTCACCTTTGATTATTTATTTTTCTCCTGGAATTTAATCTTTGTTGGGCTCTTGTGTTTCAGCCTCATCCTGACTACCATTCCTTGAAGTATGTTCTGCAGTGCTGGCTTCATAGGTCTGAAGCTTCTTAATTTGGACTTGCTCTAAAATGATTTTATTTTTTTGTGAACAGTGAAAATAGCTTTGAATGAAAATAAATCATTTTTTTCCCTTAAATTGCTTTGTCAGGTATTGTAGCAGCAAGGGGAGTGATTAGCACACCAATCTACCATAAAACAGAAAAATGGTAAAACTAGGGTAGATTATGCTGCAAAATTAAGTTATTTCAGGTAAATGTGGAGCTAATAAGTGTGTAAAGTGAGAGGGCAGAGAGAAGGGAAAATAGACAGGTAAAAGAAGAGGAGTGGAAGAGGGTGTTTTGGAGAGAGAAAGAAAAGAGAATAGAAAAAAAATTCTTATATGAAAAATATTCCTCAATGATGAGAACACAGAGGAATGTGAGAAGTGGAATAAAGTACAACAACATGACATCTGTCAAAAAACACAAATATTGCTGGGCATGGTGGTACACACCTTTAATCCCAGCACTTGGGAGGCAGAGGCGGGCGAAATTTCTGTGAGTTCAAGGACAGCCTGGTCTACATAGTTCCAGGACAGCTGGACAGCTGGAGCGACAGGGAGCCTTTGTCTCAAAAAGAATCCTCCTCCAAACCCCCACAAATATTTGCATAAATTCAAATACTCTTAAAAGTATAGTAGAACTGAAACTAAGGGAAGCATAGAGGGACCAAGAAGAAAAAGAATAGAAAAAAACAGAAAGGGGAAAGATTGCCCAATAGGGAGAAAAACACATTTAAAAATTAGATAAATGTATGACTAGGAATAATAAAATATTTAAAAAATGTGATAAATGTTCTATTAAAGTGTAGTACAAAGAACAGGGAAAACTTGAGAAACAGGAACACTGGAGAAGACTAGGAACATGCAGGGCTGGCGGCGGCTATACTGACGCATTTTTCTATGTTCCCTGGTTTGTGCTGCTGTTGGCCTTGTACTGGGCGAGCGCCCAGTGTTTGCCAGAACGATCTTCACTTTAGAAACTTCTTTGCGTGCCAGAGACTCTGTTGGCCACACTTAGCTCTGCAGTCTACAGGTTTGCCAGGTTCTTTCTCCCTTGAGACTCCACAGAGCCTATGCCTTGGGGTTGCTAATGTTCTAGCATGGAGAGGGGGTGCCTCCCATGTCTGTCTGTTAGGAATGTGGGAAGCAACCACCACACTGACCTGCCCATGGTTTCAAACCCTACTAAGCTGGAGGCGTGCAGTTGTTGGTACCAAGTAGTTTGCTGGAGCTTCCAAACTCTCAAACGCCATAGCAGTGAACCCCATGGCAGACAGCCCCCGCGGTTGCTGCACCCACTGACTCAGACTGAGGACTATCAAATTCCAGTGATTATCAGTTCTATTCTTGGACCTGAAGGATGGGCCTGTCTTTTCCTGTATACTTTGCTGCTGTATTATTGAGCTGCTCAATGCTTGTGCTTTTCTGCCTGCACTTTTGGCCTGTCAATGTTTGCCTTTTCTGAGAGCTGTCTCCAACCCTGGGAATATGGCAGATTGAACTGAGGCTACCTGGCTTGTGACTGTTCCCTCTTCTGAGACGACCCCCCCCCCCAACCCACTGTAACTCAGCTGTAAATAACAGGTTCCCTCTCAAGATGGCACCCAGCCTCAGCAATTTGGCTCAGTAAAACTCCTCTCTTCTGCTTACCCGTCTTGTCTGAAAAGTCATTTTCAGCACGATTTATGAATAGGACTCACAGTCTCTTCCCCTGCAGCCAGACTTGACTTCTGCATGACACTTCTGCGCCTGCTCCTCCTGCCAGGGAGCAATGAGCAGAGCTGTGTGCACCTTGGCGCTTTTCTTTCCTATGCTTTCTTTCTGCTTCTCTGTAGATGTCTGGTGTCCTCCGTTTGTGGACTGCTGGAGCTTTTCCTCTCCTTTCTTTGGAATAGGATCTATTTTCTTTTTATCCTGACGCTACTTCTTCACTGGTCACGTAGAGGCACCTTCTAGTCAGTCATCTTACTCTGAAGTCTACACACTCTTTGAAAGTTCTTGTTGCATCCCTAGAAATTGTCTTCTATATAGATTTACCAAAGGTTGAAATTAGTCAATGATTTTATTCTCTTGTTACAAAATTCAGAGGCCTGAACTAGACACTGTTGTAATGCAGTGTAGCTTGTTGATTAAGAAAAGTTTATTTATTTGCTTTCTGTGTATGAGTGTTTGCCTGCACGGGTGTATGTGCATTGCATGCATGCAGTGGCCACTGAGGCTGAAAGAGAGCATGGATCCCCTGGAGCTCAACAGCTGGTTGTGAGTTGCTGTGTGGGTGTGCAGTATGTGCTTGTAACTGCTGAGCCATCTCTCAAGCCCCATTTGTTGCTTTTTTAACCTCATATTTTGCAATAGTTTATAATGTTTGACTTACTCATATATTTTTCCTTTTAAGAAATTCATTTTTGGGCTGGAGAGATAGCCTAGCGGTTAAGAGCACCTACTGCTCTTGCAGAGGACCCGGGTTCGATCCCCAGCACCCACATGGCAGCTGAGAACCATCCTTAACTCCAGTTCCAGGGGAATCTGATGCCCTCTTCTGACCTCCACGGCATTGCATGACACGGGTGCATAAACCTACATGCACACAGTACATTCATACACATACAAAAATAAATAAATAAAAAAAAAAGAAATTCATTCTTGCAGTTGGAGGGGAGACACTGTTTAAGAGCACTGGCTGCTCTTGTAGAGGACCCAGGTTCAGTTCCCAGTACCCTCATGGTAGCTAACAACTATTCCTAACTCCAATTTCAGGGCGTCTGATGCTCTCTTCTGGCCTCTGGGGGTATTGGGTACACAGGTGCAGGAAAAACAATCATATGCATAATATTAAAAAAAATCATTCTTGAGTAGTAAAGGTTTTCTGGGGTTTGTATGAAATGCTTTCTTTTGGTCTTGCTTTTCAAAAATAGCTTCACTGAGATAAAATTAAAATGTCAGTGGACTCTATTGCTGTCTTTCTGCCATGGGAGGAGGATTCAGTAAGAAGTCAGTTCATCAAATATCAGGTGGCTGAAATTGCATGTACTCAAGTTGGGTCTTCAATTATGTTCCATTGATCCTTGGGTCTATTTTGTGATTTTTTTATGATTATTGCTCTGTAATATAGTTTGAAATCTAGTATAGCAATCCCCCTGCATTGCTCTTTGTAGTCAGGGTTGCTTTGGCTATCCAGAGTCTTTTGTGCTTCCATATGAATTTAGAATGTTTTTTTTTCCAATTCCCTGTGAATAAAGTCATGGGGATTTTGATTGGGATTGCATTCAATCTATCTATATATTACTTTGGGTGGGATGGTAATTTTTACTATATTAATTCTTCCAATCCATGAATGCAGGAGACCCTTCCATCTTCTGATGTCCTTAATCTCTTTTTTCAAAGATTTAAATTTCATTGTACAGATCTTAATGGTTTTGGTCAGGTTTATTCTGAGCTATTTTATTTATTTATTTTTTGAGGCTATTGGGAATGGGAGGGTTTCCATGTACTCCTTCTCAACTTGCTTGTTATTGACATATAGAAGGCTACTGATTTTTGTAGATTATTGTAACGCCATTTTACTGAAAGGGTTAATCATTTCTAGAAGTTTTCTGGTGGAATTTTTGCATCTCTTAGGTATAATATCATATCATCTGCTGAAAGGGATACTTTGAACTCTTCTTTTCCAATTAGTACTCCTTTAATTTCTTTCTCTTGTCTTATTGATCTAGCAAGAGTTTCAAGCACTATATTAAAAAAAAAAAGAGATAGTGGAGAGCCTTGCCAGGTCCCTGATTTTAAGGGGAATGCTTCCAATTTTTTCTCCATTTAGAATGATGTTGGCTGTGGGTTTGTTGTACATAGCTTTAATTATGTTGAGGTGTCGCCCCTCCCCCCAGTCCCATTCCCTCTAGGACTTTTAACAGAAAGGCATGTTGAATTTTATCAAAGACCTTCTTTTAAGTTCATATATACTCTATTATGGGCTTAGTTTGCAGCTTGATAAGCCGAGACTCATTAAGGCTTGGTTAGGCTCAGTGAGATGATTGCTCACAGTGCTGTGGCAATGTGGTAGGCAGTCACAATCACTGTCTGCTGGCAAAGCACAGGCTCCTGATGAATATGTGGCATTTCCCAGCAAGCAATGGTTTATGGAGTTCAACACATTTTAGGGACTTAAAACGTTATTTTCATCCTATACTTTTTCAGAAGTCGTATTTTGAATTTGTTTATAATTTCCAGGGTTTTCATTATTCTGCTCAGATTATCCAGATTCATTTCCAGTTTTACCTGGTTTCAGTTTTTTCTTCAAATCCATTCAAATTTTTCATTGAATTTCCTATAACGATACTGCAACAGTGATGGAAACAAACAATTTCTTTGAAACTCTATGGGCACAGGTGTTTGATTTATTTTTGTATTATATTTATATTATTTTTATTTGCAACTGCTCTTATTTTCAGGCATGATCAGTAGTTAGTGTCGTTGAAGTTATCATTGCTCTGGGAAGGCTCTGGTAAGGAACTTACCAAAGCAATGTTCCAAATGTAGAACTCTAAAGGAATATTGTAGCAAATTCTGAAGGCTGAATACACTCTGAATGAGCAGGGAGATGGTATGTAGCCACCTGCCATTGTGATTTCTCACATATCTCCTGTTCCCACATCAGCCTTCAGGGACGTCACATCTGGGATTCTGGAAAATTTAATAGACAGGGGTCACAGCTGAGCAGTTGTGGTATCTAGGAACTTGATTCTGACTCCCACTTCTACAAGATAGTTTCTGCACATTTTTATAAGAAACGTGTCTTTAAAAATCTATTTGAAAGATGGTTATGTACAGAAAGAGGGAATAAAATATTCCTTCTACTTGAGATGTCATAAATATTATGGTTAAAAGAAGAATCAGTTCAAATGGCTATTTGCTGTGTAGGTGTTGCTCTAGTCAATAATCTTTAAAAAAATATTTTTTTGTGAGTTTTGTGCATTTCATACAATAGCTCTTATCAAACTTAGACCCCTTCTTCCTCCTCCCTCCTCCCCTTCCCCCACTGGACCTCATGCATTCTGACATATATGTTAAGTCCTATCTGGTCAAGAATTTGTATCCAGAAGTCCTTCAGTGGGTCTTGGTCTTAGTCTGGGAATTGTTGGCAACTGTTTACCGATGGGTAAATCATCTTTTTAAAGTTAAGAATAAAATCCTACAAAGACTGGAGTAAAGTAAAAGTATACTATTGCTTACTAAAATAAGGAGAGAGTCTATAATTCATCATGATAGTATTTTGACATATTTACTTTAGCAGGAGACAAGGGAAATTCTAAATTTACATAATTTATAATCATTTTTATATTTTATTGCTTGAGAAAACTTAACCTGCTATGGGTCTAATACCTTCACACCATTGTGAATTGGGTCTAATACCTTCACACCATTGTGAATTGGGTCTAATACCTTCACACCATTGTGAATTGGGTCTTCTAGACAAACAAATTACAATCTAACAAAAGCTATAATTACTGGTTCTGAAAGCTATTTGCTCATGGCTACACAAGTGATTTGAGTTTTGGGATCCAGAAGTGCATTTATAAACAGAATTTGCTGATTTGGATCAACTTGGAAAAATCAATTACTTAATATTGAAGAACAAAGATACTGCCTTGGATAGGCAGATAATATATTTGTTAGTTTAACAGTATGAGAAGTACTTTGAATGGATTTTTTTATTTCAATATTTGGTTAACCTTAACACTCTATTTTCCACTTTAAGACAATACCAGGCATACTGGTGCATTCTTTTAATCCCAGCAATCAGGAGGTAGAGGCAGGTGGATCTTTGTTAGATCAAGGCCAACATGGTTTATATAGGGAGTTCCAGGCCAGCTGTGGCTACAGGGAAACCCTGTCTCAAAAACCAAAACCACAACAATATAGATTGAACACTCATTTGATCAACTTGATTGAACATCAAAGCCCCCCCCCCCCGCTGGATGGTGGGACCCATGAGCTGTGTGGGTTTGGGCAGCAACGGCTTCCAAATTGGTTTTACATGAAGGATGCTTGTACTCACAGATTATCACCTATTGTTAAAAAAATGGAAACAAAACAAAAAAACAGAGAAAGATGCAGAAAAGTTATGGCAGAATGCATGATCTGGGATGGGTAGGGGTGGGGTGGGGGGAAGGGAAGGGAATATATGCCTGAACTGAATTGGAAAATGATGTATGAAATACACAAAACATCAATAAAAAAACCCAAAACCAAACCAAACCAAAACAAAACAAAAGAACAATAAAGCTCCCCAAACCAATTTAGGGCAATAAAATAGGAATGGTATTTGTTTAATAGGGTGTTAGCTCAATAAAATGTCACTTTGGTTGTTTGGTACATATTTGTTTTGGTATATGAATTTCTCCATTTTCCAGTGAATCTAGGATTTTTGTTTTTGAAGATCCCTGTAACAACTTTGCAAATTCTACTTTGGAGATTATTGAGCAAATTGCTTCAGTTGAGGATCTTGAACAAATTATGTTCTCCATTAAATGTTACCAAATGTAGTTCTTTTCAGAATAAAAAATTCTGCATGCATTTGGTTAGGTCTGTTCACATCTTAGAATTCTGCATGCATTTGGTTAGATCTGTTCACATGATAGAATGCCTCCTTGGTTCTTCTGTGTCAAGGGAGAAAATGGACAGCACCTAGAACTTTTTCTGAAGATTACAAGGAAGGAATTTCCCTCTTCCTCCACCTGCTACCAACTACAGACTGCTGCCCACTTTCCTTGTTACTGTAATAACAAGAAAGTCTTCAAGAGTGTAATATATTGCTATGTTTAGTAAAACAAATAAAGCTTTATGAAAAAGAGGCTTAAAGATTGTTTTTCTGAGAAATAAGTAAGCTGTAGTTCATACCGAAAATTGAACTCCTTTTATTTTGATTGCTGTAGAGGGATTTTTCTCACTGTTTCAACTGAGAATCCATGACCTTTGAAGAGTCTTGGAAAGAAAATGTTCAGTGATAATTTACCAGGATAACAAAACTGTTGGCTGCTAAAAATAGGGATAAAATATAGTCTCTGGTTTTCTGAGATCCTTTGATTCTGGTTAATCAGGTGTGTTATACCCAGAAGCAGTTGAAAACATCAAAAGATGAACTATTGGGAAAGATTTTTAAGGATTAGAATCATGTGGCCAAAAGCTACTTCACATGAGATCCTAAACCACAGTGAGGGGCACAGAGGAAACATAATGGAGGACACCAGCCTTCTTGCCCCCTGAGTCCAGAGTTTAAAGAATTAAATCTAGGTTTTTGTGTTTGAAAAATGTCTTCATTAAGACAATGTTTTACTATATTGCCTGGGCTGGTCTGGTCTCCAGCTCCTGGGCTCAAGTGATCTTCCTGCTTCAGCATCCTGAGTAGATGGCCAATCTTTTAAAAGAGTTTTGGTTCTTGGAAAATTTAAGACTACTCTTAGTAAACTACACAGATTGGCCAAATCTGATTGAATTCAACTATCTCAGCCCACCCTCTCTTAATAATCATCTGAGATTTCTTTCTACTTTTTACTAATCAAAATCCCAGACATAATTAGAAATAGTTACTGCAAAAATAAAAAAAAAAAGAAATAATTACTGCTTCTATATGATGGTTTTAGTTTGAGAAAGTCCCTCATCTTAGCTTCTACAGAATACTGAATTTGATGACCTATTAAGGCCCTAGGAGGCATCTAATTTAGCACATTTGACTTTTCACAAATCATGGTCTATCTAACTGGGACAGATTTCCTGGTAGAGGTTAGTCTACTGTTGATAATTAATGTACCATATGGGAAAGAGCAATGATTTTCTTTGAGAACTGAGTATGTTTCAGTAAGTCATTAATTATAGGAAAATGATACTTTAAGATCCACTATCTTGTTATGTAGCCTTCAGCTATATACATGGACTCATGTAGAGATAATGTATGTGTAATGAATGTGTCAGTATGTTTTTGGACTAATCTGATTCCTTCTGGTTCTTTATAGTAGCTAGGCATTATTTATCTCTCCTCTCTCTGTGTCTAACCCTTCCTCCACACCCTTTCCAAGAGAAACCTTCCTTTGAGTTTTTGACTAGAGTAGTCCAAAAGACTCCCAAAATTATGCAGGTGATTACCTTATTAGACAGCTCTTGATTGCCTCCCAGAAATTGAAGGTAAGATCCTATTGCCAAAGACAAGACACACTTGGGAAAGGAGCAATGGAACTGGGACTGAGCTGGAAGCCACCCTCTCCGCACCCCTGAAGGCTAGCTCTCATAACTTTGCAGAGCACTATATAAGCTGCTAAGGGAGAATATCAATCAGTTGTCCAACCCCAGCTTCAAGGCCCAGTAACCATGTCAATGACAGACACAGCAAACTACACTGGTGCAGTAGTGGCACTTTTATTTTGGTGGTAATCAACAGCTACCTAATTGGACTTAAACCCCACTCAAATGGAGGAAATTCATGTATGGTACTGTAAACCTAGCCAGATACACATAGCTGGAGAGGTCATAGATCTTAGAGAAAACCCCAAGGCTGTCACATCCCTAAACAAATGTAATGTCTTACTATGTGTAATATGGATCCTTATATGTAGAGACAAGTATCCCAGTCATTATCCATCAAAGAAGCTTCTTTTTCAACAGATGGAAAATATTACAGAGTTCCACAACTGGTTCTACAGAGAGATTGTGAATTTCCCACATGTAAATGGCCCATCTATGATGCAACCTCTACACCTAAGGCTCACTGAACATGGAACAAAGGGCAAAGAAAATAGTAGTGCATCTCTCAGTTCTCATCAATGAAGCTCCCTCATGCAACAGAGGGCCAAGAATATAGAAGATCACAGATGTACAAAGCATAGAGAGTGAGTCTGCAGAGTGTGAGTTCTTGGACAGAATTCCTATATTAAACTCCATCTACCCAGGGTTCAGGGACCATTTTGGAAATGGGGATGGAAAGATTGTAAGAGCCAGGCAGGAGGTGCATGCCCGTGTGGAAAAGAGTCATACAGGCTCCTGGGACCCTGCTCATATGAACCTACAGCAATGGTGTCAGGATGTGCAAGACCCATGTAAACCCAAGCAGACAAAATCCCAGCACAGAACTGTGGAAATGGATAACAGACCCCAATCTTAGTGGAAGAATTATTGGTAGCTGTTTAGTGCTGAGTGAGGAAAAACTGATCTTAAGGGGAGGGCTCTGGATAGGCTGATTAGATCTCAACGGATGAACTTGCAGTGAAGGACATCCATGGACACTAACTTGGCATGATAGGCCTTAACGCAAATGACAGAATGTATGAAACCCAGTGGGGTGGGGGGACATGGAATTGTGCTGATGGAGAAGGGGGTATAAAGTTGATTAAGATGTTCTGTATGAAATACACAAAAATTCAATAAAAATTTATGAAAACCTACCATCTTTATATTAACCAAAATACATTTAATAAATATTAAAAGTGGGTAATAATGATAGAAGTAAATAATTACCTAAATGTAGTGCAAATAATTTGCAATAAGTATCTGCTTACTGAATTTTAAAGTGAAAGGTTTTGTCTGTACATTCAATTTGAGCAGAAAAACTCAGAGGTAGGGTAATTGTGTATAAGCCATCCCTTTGCCTTAGCTGTTTTCTCTGTAACCTGAGAGGAGCCATGCTTGCTCTCTTTCACTGTGATAAATCTTATTTTAGTCTTCCAACAGAACTAGTATTTTACACTCTAACCAAAAATGCTAAAATAAATGCAGTAATGGCCATCTGGGACAAAGCATATTTCTTTTTTTTTTTTTTTTGCCAAAATAAGATCAACTTTTATGTCAGTATATTGGGAGTGGGACTGGTTACACGGTGAATAAACTCTGATTTTTTCATAAGCTTTAGCTTCCTTTTTTTTTTTTTTACAGAAAAAAAATTACAGGACAACACAACAACAGAAAAGAATACCGATGAAATTTAGTATCAGAGAAATGGTTCCTAGGTTCCATCAATATTTATCAGGTAACATTGGTCAAGTCCCTCAACTAGTCTAACTTCAGTATTTTCATACATAAATAGGATTAATGGTTGCTATGCCAGTATATTAGAGCTATTTTAAGTTTTGTAATAGTTATTTTGTTTTAAATGGTGTACCAAAATGGCTAGACATAATTCCTTTGGAGTTGCTGGTGCTAACATATAATGACCAGTAAAAAGAAGGATCACTCACAATCTATTCTTGAGGTCACCAGGAGGATAAGCCACTTTACTAGTCATAGATGATACAGTGGAAGGCTCAGTATGTCAGAAACTGTGGATATGCTGTTGAAGAGCTGGAGGAAGCTTTCCATCCCCCACTCTACAGAAATACCACAAAGAGTGTGGTAATGTACAGAGACAGGCAACACCTGGTCCCACTATTCATGGTCTTTCACAGTGGAATTTCTAGTGCCCATGTTTGTTAAAACAGGGAATTGGGGTTTCAGTTTGTAGCACTGCTAGAAAACAGTTGAGCAAGTGACCTTGTATGAATCACACCTTCAGGGCTTTGGTTTTTACCTCAGTGAAGTGAATTGATTGGAATTTGGAGGTAACAAATTGCAGTATTTTTCAGTACCAGGAAGATATCAGAAATTGCTGAGAGTGAAGGGGTCACTGGAAGAATGAGGCGTGGGGCCACTCAACAAGTGTTTGATACGGACAAAAAAGCTGAATGCTTCATGCAGAAATGGACAACAATGGGGCTGGAGAGATGGCCTAGCGGTTAAGAGCGCCGACCGCTCTTGCAGAGGACCCGGGTTCGATCCCCAGCACCCACATGGCATCCGAGAACCGTCTGAAACTCCAATTCCAGGAGAACTCCAGTTCCAGGGGAATCCGACACCCTCTTCTGACCTCCGCGGCATTGCACGACACGGGTGCACACACTTGCATGCAGACAGTACATTCATACACATACAGAAATAAATAAAAATAATTATAAAAAAAAAGAAATGGACAACAATGCAGATGAGAAAAATAAAACAAGGTTCAGAGTGATACCCATTCACAACTGCCAAACGTGAACTCTAGTCTTTTCATTAATGATCAAGCCCCTCCCCCCTCACCTCACTAAATCCCATCACTGACAGGTCAGCTATGTGGGCTTGGTCTGAGAGAATCTCATAAGAGGGGGATTACTTTTCTTCACCCATATCCCTACCTCTTCTCTCTTTCCTCCTTCACTTCCATCTTTCCTCCATCCTTTTTTTTTGGCTTCTTTCATTGCTAAGTAAATTTATTTTTATTGAAATTACTAACTCATGAACTGTACAAGTTGATGGGATTGCTGGTGTTTCCATTCATGTTCACATTGTTTATCCGTCACATTTCTTCTACCCCTCTATCCCACCCTCAAGTCCTCCCCAGGCCCTAATAATCCTTTTAATTTTAGGTTTCACTCTTGTCTTTTTCCTCTCTCCCTCCTCTACTTGCTTTCCTTTCCTCTTTCTCATTCTTTTTGTGCCTCCTGGTTACTTTACACATGTAATATTTGTATTTGGCTTATTTTATTTAACATGATGACTTCCACTTCCATCCATTGCCTACAAATGACAGGATTTCATTCATCTTTATGGGTGCATAATATACCATTGTGTACACATACCCTTAAAAAGTTCACTTATCTGTTGACAGGCACATGATATAATTCTCTATCTCAGCTTTTGTTAGCATTCAGTGAACGTAGGTGTGCAATTTTCTCATGTGCTCACTTCTTTTCTTTTGGATGAATACCCAGGAAGGGGACAACTGGTAGTTTTATTTTTAGGTTTTCAAGGAGTCTCTCTACTAATTTCCACGTGGCTTCATGAATTTACATCCCCACCAAAAGCACATGTGTTCTTTCTTTCTCAACATCCTATTTGTCATTTTTGCTTGTTTGATAATAGCTGTTCTTTCTGGGGTAAAGTGGAATGATACTGTAGTTATGGTTAGTGATAGCATTTTTTCAATATTTATTGGCCCTTTGTATTTCTTCTTTTTTTTAATTTATTTCTGTATGTGTATGAATGTACTGTCTGCATGCAAGTGTGTGCACCCGTGTCGTGCAATGCCGCGGAGGTCAGAAGAGGGTTTCGGATTCCCCTGGAACTGGAGTTCTCCTGGAATTGGAGTTTCAGACGGTTCTCGGCCGCCATGTGGGTGCTGGGGATCGAACCCGGGTCCTCTGTAAGAGTGGTTGGCGCTCTTAACTGCTAGGCCATCTCTCCAGCCCATGTATTTCTTCTTTTAAGACCATTAAGACATAGTCTATCCAGACTATTTGCCCATTTAAAAATAGGATTATTTATTTTTATTGTTTACTTTTTAAGGTTCTTTATGTAGTCTGATTATTAATCCTCTGCCAGATAAATAACCAGCAAGATTGACTCGCATTCTGCACATTTGGCTGGTTATTTCAGATTTTTTTTTTTACTTGATGCATTCCCATTTGTCGAGTCTCACTTTGGTTTCTTGTGCTTCTGGAGTCCTATGCAGGAATACTTTGCCTGTCCAGTATCAATCCCAGTATCTAGACATGTTTTCCTCTGGTAGTTTCAGAATGTTAAGGTCTTACTTTAGGAACTTTGATTAATTTTGATATAATTTTTTCTCTTTTAAATGAACATACATTAATTTTATAAGATAGTGGCTTTATTATGACATTCTCACGCGTTTATAATGCAGTTTGAGCCTCGTCAATGTCCCGTCACCTTCTCTTGTTTCCTCTTCCTCTCTCCCACTGATCTCCTTCCTTGTGTTGATTTTTGTAGAGGGTGAAAGAGTCGTTTCCATCTTCTTCACATGTATATCCATTTTCCCACACCATTGTGGAAGAGGCTGTTTTCCAATATATATATTGGTGCCTTTGTGGAGAATCAATTGGCTCTGGATTTGTGTCTTTATTCCTGGGTCTTATATCGGGTTTTGTGCTGTTTTTGTTGCTTTGGGTCTGTAGTATTTCTTGAAATCAGTTATTGCAATAACTGTATGTGGTGGTTTGAATGAGTGTCCCCCATAGGCTTTAAGTATTCAGACATTTTCTCCCCAGTTGGTGGCACTGTTCTGGGAGGTCTTAGAAGGTGTGGCCATGCTGGAGGAAGTACATCATTGTGGGTGGACTTAGTGAGTTTAACAAGCCTTGCAGTCTCCAGTCTCTCTCTCTCTCTCTCTCTCTCTCTCTCTCTCTCTCGACTTCCTGTGGTCACTAAGAGATGCAAACTTTGGCTTTCTGCTCCAGCCCTGGCCACCATGCCTCCTGCCACAATGGACTCTAATTCCCTGGAACCATAAATCATAAGCTCAAATAAACTCTTCCTTTTATAAGTTCCCTTGGTCATGGTGGTTTTATCACAGCAACAGAAAAGTGACTAATACCTGTAAAACTTTGCTTTTTTTTTTCTCAGTTGCTCTGACTATTCATGGTCTTTCACAGTGGAATTTCTAGTGCCCATGTTTGTTAAAACAGGGAATTGGGGTTTCAGTTTGTAGCACTGCTAGAAAACAGTTGAGCAAGTGACCTTGTATGAATCACACCTTCAGGGCTTTGGTTTTTACCTCAGTGAAGTGAATTGATTGGAATTTGGAGGTAACAAATTGCAGTATTTTTCAGTACCAGGAAGATATCAGAAATTGCTGAGAGTGAAGGGGTCACTGGAAGAATGAGGCGTGGGGCCACTCAACAAGTGTTTGATACGGACAAAAAAGCTGAATGCTTCATGCAGAAATGGACAACAATGGGGCTGGAGAGATGGCCTAGCGGTTAAGAGCGCCGACCGCTCTTGCAGAGGACCCGGGTTCGATCCCCAGCACCCACATGGCATCCAAGAACCGTCTGAAACTCCAATTCCAGGAGAACTCCAGTTCCAGGGGAATCCGACACCCTCTTCTGACCTCCGCGGCATTGCACGACACGGGTGCACACACTTGCATGCAGACAGTACATTCATACACATACAGAAATAAATAAAATTAATAAAAAAAAATTAAAAAAAAAAACTAAATTTAAGAGTCAGACTTTTTGTTTAGGCAATTGTAATGTTGGTGTAGCAATGTTGCCCATGATGGCTTCCTCTGAGGAATGTGCTCTTGCAACCACTAGAAATGATTTGTCATCCCACATTATAGTACTAACACTTTAAAGTCTGAAAGGAGTGAACAGTAAAGTACTATGTTAATTATGGCAGGATAGACAACAAACTATTTGTTTATTCATTTTTATTTATTTTTGGTCTTTTTGAAACAGGGTTTCTCTTTAGCCTTAGCTGGCTTGGAGCTTGCTATGTAGACAAGTCTGAACTTGAACTCACAGAGATTCACCTGCCTCTGCCTCCCAAGTACTGGGATTAAAGGCGTGTGCCACCATGTCCAGCTATTTCATTTATTTTTATTTTATGTTTATCTGTATTGCTTGCATCATTGCCTGCATAGATGTAAGTACACTCATGTTGTGCAATGCCTGTGAAGGTGGGAAGAGAGGATCAGATACCTAGAACTGGAGTTAAAAGGTGGTTGTTAGCTGCCTTGTGGGTGCTGAGATTTGAACCTGGGTCCTCTAAGAGCAGCCAGTGCTCTGAACCACTGAGCCATCTGTCTAACTCCAAATTATTTTTAAGGGCAGATGCTTTTGAGACCTCTAAATAGCATCTCCAAAGCAGCTACCCTTTTTGCATATCTTAGTCCAGTTCGTCCAGAAGCTAATGATCTTTGGAACTTTGGATGCTTTTGAAGTTGTACTTACATCATGTTAATCCTGGTCCACATTTCCACAAGTCATGCCTATGGCCATTTGTATCCGTGAGATGACAGTGGTTCCAGTGCATTGCTGGAATGCTATGCTGATAAACCTCCGCCTGCTTTATTTCAAGAGTGATCCTTTTATTGTTAGTTTCTATTTTTTATTTCTACAGCAGCCCAATGCCCCATGCCCCTGGGTCTGTACTGTTCCATTTCATAACACTTAATGAACGCTAGAACTGGTGCTGCAAATGCATTGCTTCAGCTTGTTGCCTGAAGTGAGATGCTTTTAATATTTTCTCCACACGGGAACACAGTGTTTCTTTTAGCTTTTCTTTCATTTCCATGTGGTTAATCTATTACTGCAGGAAGCCTGGATATATAGAGAATTTCCCTTTTCACTCTATCTTCAGCAATTTTTTTTTGCATTTAGCAAATAAATCGATCACAATAAATGGTCTTTTTGCCATTTGTATTGAATTGAATTTATATAAAACATACTCCTTTTGATATCATTATTAGTGTTTTTATTAATTTTTAGGACTTGAAAAGCTGGGTGTTAAGAGTTGCCAGAGAACTTTGAGTTGCCCCATTAGAGCGAATGACTCATATCATGATGCTTACTTTCAAGATTTAATCATTGAGTCAGGACCAAGGTAGGTGTGTGTGTGTGTGTGTGTGTGTGTGTGTGTGTGTTTGTGTGTGTACCTTTGCATTCAATCTCCCTAGAGGTCAGAAGATGGTAAGATCCTCAAAACTGGAGGTATGGATAGTTGTTAGCCACCTTGTGGGTATTAAAACCACATCCTCTGTAGAGTAACCAGTGCTCTTAACCACTGAGCCATCTCTCTGGCACCATGTGTGTTTTCTTAAGGGACTCATTATAAAATTAGAATTTTAATTGAGTATGTCTAAAATATTTCAAATTCTGAGATAGGGTTTCACACTGTAGCTCAGGCAACTTGAGGCCTTGAACTTTGTTATGTAGAAGAGGTGGGCCTTGAACTTACCACTATCCTCCAGTCCCTGCCTTCTGAGAGATGGGATTACAGGTATATACCGCCACACCTGGCTAAATTACAATGCTGAATATTTTTGTAAATAGAAGTCCAACTTTATAAACATATACTGCTCCTGTTACATCTAAACAGGGGACTGAATTCCAAGCTGTTCATATCATTCTTAGATGCTATTGCTTTCTAATTCCACCGTTTATTTTTACCAGAGTCTATATAATGATAGTTTTAAAATTTATATATATGCTTCATTTATATCCTTTAAATGTGTGAATTTTTTCCTGACTCTATGCATGTCATTGATTTATAGCTGGTAGGGAGAGATGTACTTGGCAGGCCTTATATTGCTCTTCTTTAGGTAAAAATAAACTGGGCCTAGAGATCATCACATTCTTTATCCTAGTTTGCAGAACATTTCTCAGAAGACAGCTTTCAGCAGCGCTCTGTGCTTCTAAGGACTCCTGATGCATTCACTCTGCCGCAGGACATGGTGCTGCATTTTACCATTACTGACCATTTGCCTTACTTAGCAGTCTTTGCAGATGCCAGTGACATTTCCATGGCTCCAGTTGTGTCCGCTTTTCATTTCTTTATGCCCCATTTGACTACTGTGACATTTTGGGAGCACTTACACACTTGCGTGACATTTTTTGACAGTAAATTCTAAAAGTTAGGAATGCTGCAAAAATATTTTAAAATTTTCTTAGACGCTCTTTTTTTAAATATTTTTACCTTTGAGACACGATCTTATGTAGCCCAGGTTGGCCTTAAACTCACTATATTGTAAAAAATGACTTTAAATTCATTAAAAAATATTTTTATTTATTTATTTATTTTATTATTATTATTATTATTATTATTATTGTTATTTTGAGATAGGATCTCCCTGTTGCTCCAGCTATCTTGGAACTCACTCTGTAGACCAGGCTGGCCTTGAAATCACAGAGATCCACCTGCCTCTGCCTCCAAGTGCTAGGATGAGAGGCGCGTGCCACCATGCCAGGCTATTTTTATTTTTATTTATTTATTTTAATTTTTTAAAATTTATTTATTTTTATGTGTATGAATGTATTGTCTGCATGCAGGTCTGTGCACCCGTGTCGTGCGATGCCACGGAGGTCAGAAGAGGGTCTCAATTCCCCTGGAACTGGAGTTCTTCTGGAATTGGAGTTACAGATGGTTCTCAGCCACCATTATGTGCATGAGTATATTGACTGCATGTATTTAAGCGCTCCCATGTCATGTAATGCCCTCAGAGATCAGAAGAGGGCATCAGATTATCCTGGAACTGGCATTATGGACAGTTGTTAGCTGCCCTGTAGGTGCTGGGAATCAAAGCCTGGTCCTCTGCAAGTGCAGCCAGTGCTTTATCCATTGAGCCACCTCTCCAGACCCTGAATTCCTTCCCCATCCTCCTGCCTCCGTCTCCTGAGTGCTGAGATTCCAGGTGTGGGCCCCTGGTGCCAGGTTTATTCAATGCTGGAGACTGAACCCAGGGCTTTGTGCATGTTGGCGAATGCTCTACCACCTGAGCCATATTCTCTGTATAATTTAAAGTTGTTCCTTTTTTTCTTTTTTTTTTTTTTGCACAGCTATGTTTATTGCAGCTCTCTTCACACTAGCAAAGACCTGGAACCAACACAAATGCCCCTCAACTGATGACTGGATAACAAAAATGTGGTCCATCTACACAATGGAGTTCCACGCCGCAGCAAAGAAAGACGACATCACGACGAGCCTTGCTGGTAAATGGATGGAACTCAAAGTAATCATACCAAGTGAAATAACAGTCCCAGAAAAAAAAGGCAAATGGTTTCCCTCATTTGTGGATGCCAACACCAAATCCCCAGTTGGCAGGCAAACTGAGCAACTTTATTATTATATTTCATTGTATTTGAAAGCAACTGTGCTATTACAATGTGAATCTATAAATGGGCTCTAGAATTGTCCTACCACTTATACTCACACATTGTAATTACCATATATAGATGGAGGATATGTAGTCATATTCTAAAAACAATGAATGTAAAATTACACAACTTTATACCTGCATGCAAATTTACTGATAAAATGTGAATCTCTAAATGTGTATAGGATTCAACCTATAGTTTATTTTCAGAATTTTTACTTTTGACTTATGTGTGGAGTGTATATATGCATATTTTGGAATAATATAAAATAAAAAAATAAATGTAAAAAAATAAAATGAAATTTTTGGAAAATATTTGTTACTGTGTATTTATCACCTCTAACTATGCAGTTTACTTTTTAAAACCCAGTTATGAAACATGCAACTGAGTTCCTTAACCTTAACGTTGCCGTTGGTAGTGTGCATTTTCCCACTCCCAGATCTCCATTTTATGGGGCTATAGGAAAACATTAGGGCTGTGTTATAAAAGTGTTGATTTGACATCTGAGATGCTAATCTCAGATGTCAAATAGATTGTCTTTATAGATTTTATTTAATGGGATTTTATTGTTGACTTTTGCTTCAAGATAAAACATTAACAACGTGTTCAGGCAAATCTCCCAATTGTTCTGGTGGAGTAGTGGAGTCAGTAGTGGAGTCTCCTGCTCAGTGAAGACAATGTACTATGTGCATCTTCTCAACTCTCTTCTTTTTTTTTGTGTGTTATTTTTTAATTTAAAAATATTTTATTTATTTGTTTTCATTTTTTAACAGTAAGTAATAATTTATGAGTACAAGCATCCTTCATGTAAAACCAATTTGCAAGCAGTTGTGCCCAACCAAACCCACACAGCCCAAGGGTCCCACCATCCAGCTGGGGGGCTTGTATGTTCAATCAAGTTGATCAAATAAGTGTCCAGTCTATATTGCTATAGTTTCACCATTCACCCCAATCACAGCCCTTACATTCTACCACACCCCCTCTTCTGCAGATTGTTCCCTAGGCTTAGAAAAGGGGCATGGGTGGACAAGATATATATAGACTATAAAAAAACACATCTTAGAAGTGAGATGTGCAAGTAGAGATGGTTAAACCCTGAAAATAAAAAGTAACAACTTTAAAACAACCATCTCTACCTGCCCATCTCATTTCTAAGGTGTTTTTTTACAGTCTACATTGCAGTATTTCTGAAACTAAGATCCATAATTCAATTAATGTATAAGAGTTTCACTGGCAGCAGCTTTTCTTTTTGTTTCTTTTTTTATGGAGCAGAAGTTAATGGTGACTTAGATTTCATAAAGTGCAGCATTTTCTTTTTCTTTCTTTCTTTCTTTTTTTTTTTTTTTTTTGTCTTTTTGAGACAGGGTCTCCCTGTAGTCCCAGCTGTCCTAGAACTCACTCTGTAGACCAGGCTGGCCTTGAACTCACAAAGATCCACCTGCCTCTGCCTCCCAAGTGCTAGGATTAAAGGCGTGCTCCACCACGCCCGGCCCCATTTTTCTTTTCTAAAGACAGGTAATGGAAGGTGGTTTATGGTGTCAATGACTGTGTGTTTTGTGGAGTAAGGATTCCAGAATATTCTCTGAGCTTGCATCTTGCATCATTTTTACCCCAATGTATTCTAGGCAAAGTTATTTTTACCTTATTCATTCATCCTCTCTTTTTAAAAAAATATTTTATGTTATTTATTTTATGTGTATGAGTGTATTGCCTACATGTATGTAAGTGCACCCGTGTCATGCAGTGCCTGCAGAGGTCAGAAGAAGGAGTCACATTCCCTGGAAGTAGAGTTATTGACAATTGTTAGGTGCCATGTGGGTACAGAGAATTGAACCTGGGTCACCTGCAAGAGCAGTAGTGTTCTTAAGCACAGAGCCATTTCTCCAGCCCCTCATTCATTATCTTTTATTAATGGGGGGGGTGAAGTATTTAATGGAAAGTAAATGTTTTTGAAATATGTACTTTCTTCTCCTGAAATATTTTTTAAAAATATTTTACTTATTTTTATTTTATGCGTATGAGTGTTTTGCCTGCATGTATGTAAGTGCACTGATGTCAGACAGATCCTCTGGAACTGTAGTTACAGATAGTTGTTAGCCTCCATGTGGGTGATGGGAATTGAACCCGGATCCTCTGCAAGAGCAGCCAGTGCTCTTAACCGATGAATCATCTCTCCAGCCCCTGAACAGAAAACATTTAGTACGCAGAATTTTTAAGTAGTGATAAAGCATATAAGATGCAAGGAAAATGTTTTATGATAGCATAAGACCGAGAAAACTCAAGAAAAGGGTTATGTGAAGGAGGGTTTCTCCCCGAAGCTGGCTTCACCGCAGCGAAGGATGCGAGGCACCAGATCACTCGTGGTGGAGGCGTTCCCTGGCTTCTCCACACTACGGCTGGTCTGCAGTTGACTGGTGAGCTGGAAGAACTCTCTGGAGCGCTTACAGGTGGGGCGCATGCGAGTTGAAGCTAGTGGTTAGGGTGAGGTATCTGCAGCGGGAATGGGAATGCTGGTAGCAGCCCTGTGGGGGTTGGTAGTGGGCAGGAAAACTCCAGCTGGTCAAAGAGTGTAGAGAGTTTGGGGTGCTAGAGCAGACGAGAGGTCTGCAGGGTGCAACACTGAGGTGGGGAAAATGTGGAAAGGTGTTCGGCAGGTCAGGCCTAGGCTGTGAGGTAGCCAGGACTTCACTTTTTGGACCAGGGGTTGGGGTAGGACACCACCAGAGTCCTCACACCCACACCACTGTGTGGTCTTAATATAAAATACCATGCAAGTAAACACGTAAAGGAATTCCATCCATTGTCACAGAAAGTGTGTGGACTGGGTTTTTATTGTTGTTGTTGTTGTTGTTGTTGTTTTTGACAGGGTCTCCCTATAGCCCCAGCTGGCCTGGAACTCACTCTGTAGACCAGACTGGCCTTGAACTCACAGAGATCCACCTGCCTCTGCCTCCCGAGTGCTAGGATTAAAAGCATGCACCACCACACCTGGCTTAAAGACAGTTCTTAGCTGCCATGTGGGTGCTGGGAATCGAACCTGGGTCCTGTGCAAGAGCAGTGGGTGCTCTTGACTGCTGAGCCATCTCTCCAGCCTGGATCAGGTATTTTAGAACTGGATGTCAATCAGCTGATACCTGGCACAAGTAATTTTTTTGAAAACAGTCATCCTAAAGATACTCTGATGGATTGACATTTTTTTTTTTCAATAGCTTGTCAGTTACAGAGCTGTTGGGTTAATCATGCCCACTGCATGGTGTTGACTCAGCCGGTTGACTGCTTTCATCCCTCACACTTAATTTCCCTATACCATTCGCTGATTTTATTGATCCCCAATCTTTTCATACTAGTTGTATTGGGTATTAATTTCTAAACCTGCTTGTTCTATTACATTAGTCTTCTGTCTCATAATGGGTTATCCAAAACAGCTGTTTTCAACAACAGCATTGGATGTTTATTATACCTCAGTGCCTATGGGTCTGGGACTCTGGTCAGTTTAATCTATGTAGTTCTAATTTGGGGGAATCTTGCAGAAGTTGCAACTATGTTACTGGCTAGGTCTGTAATCCTCCAAGGGCCAGACAAGAACTGGTATAAGTCTTTCTAAAATGACTCACTCTCATGGTTGATAAGCTCCTGGTAGTTGTCAGCAGGAAGTCTTAGTTTCTTGCCATGGAGTCATCTCCATAAAGTGGCTGAGTGCCCTTAGGACATGACATTTGGCTTATCCCAAAGTGAGTCATCCTAGAGAGAGCAAGATAAAAGCCATAATGCCTTTTATAACAGTGTTGGAAGCCAAACATGGTAATTTCTGAGACGTTCTCTTGGTTATACAGGTCAAGCCTATTATTCAGTGTGCAAGAGGACTGTATTAAGTTGTGATACCAGAAGAGGGTCACTGTGGACTGTCATGGAGGCTGCCTGCCACAGTAGTTAAATGTGTTATTGCTACACGAAATTTAACCAAAGATTAATTTTAAAAACCACCATAAAATATGAATGAAACCACGCTTTTCCCATGAAAACTAAGATAAAAACTTAGTTAAAAATATTGCTGAAGGGGAATGTATAAAGATTTGTTGTATGAGTTAAGGATTAAGAGATTAGGGCCATTTTATAAAAATCGGATGGGCTTTGCTGTCAAATAACTTTCTAAGTGGCATAAACTTTCTGTCTGCTTTAAAGAAATTAATTGGTATCACTCCAGCATGACACTTATATACTGAGCACTATAGAAAAAAATTACCTTGCTCTTATAAAAGGTAATGACAGTTAATGTCAATTGATGGGAGGCAAAATTGGATTAAAGAGCACCCTACCTACTACATCATAAGATACTGTCTACAAAACTGACTTTAGAAAGAAGAACATAGATGAGATTTTATTTTACAAATTGTAGCTCTAAGGTATTTTATCATGAAATCTTAGTGCTCCTGCATAAACCAATAACAACTGAAAATTCATCCTACATTCACTTCACTTCATAGCTTCTAGTAAATCTTAAGCTTCATTGATTTCAGATGCCACATTAGGAGATGCTTCTTTGGGTGATTTAAGAGCCTAATTCATCATGGGGCATCTCTTGTTTTCCCTTTATCAGCAGTAGGGCTGACACATTGTGTTGTTGCTCCCTTTTCGACATTTGGGGTTCAGATCCTAGGAAGGTCTGCAAATTACACTGCAGTAATGGGCAGTCCAACTGTATCCAGTTCACCGTCATTGGCAGAGCTTGGGCTGGGCTCCTTCACATCTACATAGAGAGCAATTCCTCTCAAACCAGGAGCCAAAGCCACCAACTACAAGCAAGCTTTTTCCAGAGGCAATGTAGCTACTGCCAGCAAACACAAACCCAAGAAACATACTTAAAAAAAATCACAATAGTGGGGGCTGGAGAGATGGCTTAGCAGTTAAGAGCACTGGCTGCTTTTGCAGAGGACCTGGGTTCCATTCCCAGTACCCACATGGTGGCTAGCAACTGTGTGTAACTCCAGTTCCAGGGGAATCTGATTGCTTCTTCTGACTTATGCAGGCATTGCATGACAGGGATTCAGTTACATATATTCAGGCAATATGCTCATATACATAAAAATAAAAATAGTAAATAAAATATTTTTAAAAATTACAATAGTGTCTATAAAATTCAGCTAGAATAGACAACTGCTTTTTGTTATTGACAAATCAGCAAATTTTAGAAAGAGCTGGTTTTACTAAAACCAGCTTGGATTCAGAAATTTGGGATTGCTTAATAAATTACATTAAAAACTATGATTTCAAGCAATTGCAGTCAATATTATAATTTCTCAAGCTTCCCGTGAGTCAGGAATTTGGGCAGAGTACAATAGGCTTGACTGATTGCATTTCTAAAAGTCTGTGTCCTCATTCCTTCCTCAGGAAGTTTGGAAGGCTGGGTTGTATTTCCAGGCTGGGACCTTGAATTATCTGGAAGAATCTTTTGTTTTGATTTGTTTTATTTTGTTCACACTCACCAGCTCATGATGGTTTGAAATTCATTCTGTACAGGTATGGGGTGCCACATCCAGCTGGGTCCTGGGTGTCCATTTGAAGTCCCAGGTGGGCTGTGTTCGAGCATGTGATGAGGCCTCACTGTATTCTGGCATCATGGAAGCTGTTTTCCAAGTCTACTTATTATCAAGGACCTAGAGCAAAGTTGTATGGCTATTCAGGACCTTACCTTTGGAAGTCATATAGTTTTACTTCCTATGTAGGTACAAGCTTGCTCCAATTAGGGAGAGTTACAGTGTTCCTGACTTTTGATGGCAGGTAACACTACAATTACATTTCAAGAAGGTCATGCAGGTTAGAGATAATATTATGGTCATCGTAGACTGCAGTTCTGTGTAGGCATATGCCCACAGACACAGCCAGGTCTTACTACCAAATGCAGCAAGCCTTAAGACTGCAGAGCCATATTTTTACCATAGAAAGCATTAATAAAGTGTTTGACTTCCTTTTTGCAAAGATGAAATATAAAGACATATCTTATAGAATTGAAACATTATTTTCACTAAAAAGTCATTTTTATAGTGTACTGCTAGAGTGAAATGTGTTAAGAAAAAGATATCCCAAACTCGGAACTAGCCATGTTATAGAAATGTGTGAGATCCACCTAAATGTGATTTAATTCCCTGGGACTGTAAACTCATTAAGTCTTTAGATGTCATTGCCTAGGATAGTTATAACTTTATATGTAGATCGTGACTTATGGAAAACTGACCATGATTCAGTAATTTCTGTTTAGTGGAAAAAGAAAACCCTAGAGGTCAGAGTGTGGGATAAGGACACATTTTATATGTTTTGGCAATCTCTTTTTCAATGTTAGCAAATATTTCTCCCTTTCTTCTACCCCTTTGATTCACCTTGCAAACTTACAGGTTCCTACATTAATGAATTAAGTAAATCTTTCACATGTGCTTACTTTATATTTAGATCAGAGTCAAGAAAGATTTTATTTATTATTTTTATTTTATGTGTATGAATGTATTACCTGCATGTATGTAAGTGCACCCGTGCTGTGCAATGCCCACAGAGATCAGGAGACAGTGTCAGATCCCCTGGAACTTACAGATAGTTTTTAGCCACTATGTGGGTCCTGGGAATTGAACCCAGTGCTCTTTACCACTAAATCATCTCTCCAGCTCCCAGAGTTATATCCTAGATGACCATGTACTAAAGCTTGAGGAAATGGTGGCCTGTGGCTGGTGATCTGAAACTGGAGTTGTTTGATTGGAAAACAGCATTTATCAATTGTATCTTTGTGGCAAGTCTTTCAGCACTACTGTAGCAGAGCTGAATGATCATGCCTCTGAGCCTAAGGCCCACAAGACCTAAATTATTCACTATCTGGTTCTTTATAGAAATTTTGTTAGCTTCTGCTGAGTTTTAAAACTGATCATGAATGTAGTTTATCAATTATTCTCAGACAACTGAAGGTGTTAATCATGTATATGGAGACAGAAAATAGTGGAATATTTGACTTGACGATTTAGTAGATAATAAACTGTGAATAATTTAGTAATCACATGTATTCTAAATTAAATGGATTGACCTCAATTTGAAAAGAGAAAAAAACAAAGAGAGAATCAAATTCACAGCAAAATGTGGCAAGCAAAGTTCTAAATTTTATATTTTGAACACTAGACTAAACCAATAGTTGGCAATGCAATAACAATAAGCAAGGAGAATGATCATTCTATGAAAATAGTATTTTAATTGTTCAAAAGGATTATTTTTATTAAATATGATATACATCTTAAATGACAATGATGATAATAGATACGTCATATACATTTTATGATTTCTCATGTTAAGTGATTTTTAAACCAAATACTAGTCTTTATATCATCAGATGTGAAGACATCTAGCATATTTAACTTTTCTTAGTTGACAAATGCTGACTTTCTCATTGCCAAGGGCAAACAAGGCAGAGATTTCTTAGGAAGACTGAACCAATAGTCATAAACTCATCCTTCCTTTCGATCTCAATGTAAGTGAATGAATTTCCTTTCTATCTCAATGTTGGTGAATGAATTTGCTACCTCAAAGCTATAGACAATACATGAGGGAAAGCAACCACTCATGGCTCATGGATATTTTAAAAGGATCATTTAAAATGAGTAAATGCCTCTTCTGTTCCCCATTCTTTGACTAATGCCTCTTTTTAAAGAAAATATTTTTTTTTAATTTTTATTTATTTTTGTATGTGTATGAGTGTACTGTCTGCATGCAGGTTTGTGCACCCGTGTCGCTCAATGCTGCAGAGGTCAGAAGAGGGTCTCCGATTCCCCTGGAACTGGAATTCTCCTGGAATTGGATTTACAGACAGTTTTTAGCCGCTATGTGGGTGCTGAGGATCGAACCCAGGTCCTCTGCAAGAGCAGTCGGTGCTCTTAACTGCTAGGCTGTCTCTCCAGCCCTGAAAAGATTTATTTTTATTTTTATTTATGTGTAGGTATGTGTTTGAGGGAGTCTATGCCACTTGTATGCAAATGCCTGAGTAGGCCAGAAGAGGACATCAGATGCCCTGGAGTTACAGTTATGAGCTGCCTGATGCAGATGCTGGGAAAAGAACCCAAGTCCTCTGGAAGAGCAGGAAGTGCTGTTAATTACTGAACTATTTTTCTAATCCTTGGTTAATGCCTCTTAAATCACAGTTCTGATGGTTGAATAATATACATATATTTGTGTATTAAAGCCCATCAAATTGTACACTTAATTTATATATTTAAATGGGTGAGTTATATGGTATGTAAAATATCATAATAAAGCTGGTATTTCTTACCTCTAAAATCACAAAGAGAAAAAAAATGTAGTTACCTGTTTGTTACATGGAACTAAAATGAGAAATGTATGTTTAATACTACTGTGTTTTAGACACAAATAGAAAGCTATGACTAAACAATGCCAACATGCAAAGTAACCTAAAACAAAATAATTCAAACATTTGCTTGTTTTAATGGTCAAAAATGATATTTAAAAATAGTGTTTTATTTATGTAGGTCAATTGTTGGGAAAAGGTTTATTATCGTAATGGAGAAAATATAATTATAGGCAGAACAAAACAGACTGGTATTTATGAGGTATGAAGTAATTAAATTACATATCTGTGAGTACTCTTTTCTTCTTAATTATAAACTATTCCTAGGGTCATCACAAGGTCCTGTTATGCCTACGCTCATGCCAATGCACACCAGGTAGGCAGTAAGGAGACTGATGTTAATTTATAAATGCATAAACAACCAAATGAGTTCAATCCTTTTAAAGAAAGATGTTAAGAAATTATAAAATGCACTCAATTTAACAATGCTTCCATTCTTCAAAAGATTTTTGGCACTATTTGCTTTTTTTCAGGCAGGAAATTCAGGTGTGTGAATATGTGTGCCTTGGTGTGTGGTATTACTTAGCACCATGGCTTATTTCCAACTTTCCTGTCTGAAAATTCAAACTATCCTGAAAGGGGAAAGCAAATCACCAGTGCTGAGAATATTCTGAAGAATAGACTGAGTCGGGCCCGGAAAACTAGTTGGACAAGATTAAGACTAAAGAAATGAGGCTCAGGAATTTGGCAGGAACCTTGGCAGTGGACAAGTCAAGGTCACAGCACACAGCAGTCTGGTTTTGAAAGTTCCTCCCAGTATGGCAACCATTAGACATTTATCCTTACTGGTACCAGGTGGCAGTATCACTTCCTTTAGATGTATCTTCCCATCTTAAGGGTGTTTGTGCAACTAAGCCATGTCCCATGCTTGACCCCAGGGTGTGGAAGTGTTTTCATCCTTTAGGAGGCTGTGGAACCAGAATACCAGCATTCATGCTGCCCACCACGTCAGATACCAATGAACAGAGAGACAGGCTTGACTTTTTAAAATGTGCTTTATTTAGAGAGTTGGCTATCTGGGAAGACTGAGGACTTATGTCTTCCAGGTCTGTTCTTTTTCTCATGTCCACCTAGCAGACTTTATAGTGAGTGGGAACAAAGACAGCCAAGCATTCTGGTTTACTTTAATCTGTCAGGTGATCAGTTTTATCTGAGATTCATGATGTTTGTGCCCCCCCCTCCATCGTCCCCTGCATTGCCCCTCCTACCATCTCTTTCTGCGGTAGAATTGTCATACTCCCAAGGCCTGCTAAGCCTTGCATTCCTTTGGCGGTACCACCCAGATCAAAGGTTAACAAACAAATCATTAGCAGTGTGTAATTTACAACATCTATGTACAACCTAAGTGTCCCTCAACTGACAAGTGGATAAAGAAAATGTGGTACATTTATGCAATGGAGTTCTACTCAGTGGTAAAGAAAGAAGAAATCATGAATTTTTCAGGTAACTGGATAGAAGTAGAAACTGTTATGCTAAGCGAAGTAACACAGACTCAGAAAAACAAATGATGTATGTTCTCCCCTCATTTGTGGATCCTAGCACCAAATCCTTATATGTGAGTCTATATCCTTATATAACTGAAGGAACCAGGAAAATGGTAAGGAACCAGGGAGGTAAAGGAAAAGAAAGAATCTGACAGAGAACTGTAGGAGACAGGTGTTACTTAGGGAGAAGTGGATACAATGACGGTCTTTAAATTCGAGTGGGGAGGGAGGGTTATACAAGGAAATTTGGGGATAAAAAGGAAAGAAGGAACTCAAGAGAGGTGGGACCACAGAAGATTGGTATTATCCAGGGAGACATGGGGAAAATGGGGACACTTTAAATGGGGGATGCATGGAGGGAAGGTTAGACAGGGAGAGAGAGAGAGAGGAGAGATAAATAATGCCTAGCTAATGTACAAAATCAGAGGGAATCATATTAGTCTAATAACCTAATTACAAATTGCACATAAATATCTCTACATGAGTCCTTGTGCATAGCTGAAAGCTACATAACAAGAAACAGTGCCAGATAGGAGAAACTTTCCTTTGAGTTGTTGGCCAGGGTAGTCCAAGTGACTCCCAAAATTACACAGGCTATTCCCATAGCCCTTGGTTGCCTCTGAGAACTTGAAGTAAGACCCTATTGCTGAAGACAGGCTATATTTTGGAGACTGGATTTGGAACAATGGAACTGACCTGGGAAGGTAAGGTAAAAAAAACAACATGTATGTACAGATTCCCTTTTACAATATGAGACACAAGTGTGCTTGTATAATATAGAATATAAAATTGTCTTGGGGCTGGAGAGATGGCTCAGTGCTTAAGAGCACTGGCTGCTCTTGCAGAGGACCTGGGTTTGGTTCCCAAAATCCATATGGCAGTTAACAACCATCTGTAACTCCAGGTCTAGGGAATCTGACACCCTTTTCTGACCTCTGTGGGCATTGCATAACATGGGTGCACTTACATCCATGAAGTTGATACACTTATAGACATAAAATAAAAATAATGTGTCTCTATCTGTCCCTCATGTTCCCTATCAACAGGAAAGGGTTTCACACTGAAATTCACACAATAGAGGACTTCTGTACAAATGTTTGTTACCAATTTATTTACATTAAATATTATTGATATTATGGATATGTATTTGAATTACTGTGTCACTTCGAATGAGTAAATATTACTTATATACTTTAAAACATAGAGTGCATAATGTGTATTTAAAAAGATTATTTTCTTTCAAGTTCTAGGTAGAATTAGCACCTGTACTAGCCTACATTTCAGATCACTGCTCTACTCCAGCCCACTACTTATTCCACAATGTTCCTGCAGGGGGATAGAACCTGGATCTTTGGGAATTCCACATCATGGTTCATTATCCCATATCCATTGAAGGCTAGGAGGGTGGGTGGGTAGAGGGGGAAATCAAAGAAAGAAATAGCAGGAAAATGCACAAACTCATTTTTTTTCTCTGTCCAATCATGGGGTTCTATTCAGCATTCACCTCAAGTTTAATCTTTTGTCTCTGTGGGAGGATCCAGTTTGAATTAGGGGCTAGTTCTCAGCTAGCACCCCTCAGGAAACCATGTGGGGGTCATGGGATTCCTCCGACTCCACCCCAAGAGGGAGCAAGCAATGTGGCCTAGGCATATGGTGCTAGGTGGAGCAGTAGTATACCGTGGTGAGTAACTGGGAGTCTGTGATTGGCTCTGGGAGCTGAAGTCATTTTGCTTATAAAAGTGAGTTGCAGCAGGCAATAAAGTGAATTCTCCATTACTATCATTACACAGAATTCCCAGCCATTATTTCTGTATGCATACAGGCTGAAGCAGGCCTGGATTTTGAGTGTCATGGCCAGTGGGTTGGACAGTGGTCCATCAGACCATCAACCTGGTAATCTGGTGTGGGGCTGGACGGAGACCTATCAGGTCACTGGCTGTGAAGTGAATTGTGAGTGGGTGTAGGCTGAAGATAGGCCATCATCCTGAAATTCCTGTCCAGAGACCAGCAGTCTTTGGGCAGGTGGAAAGCATGGCCAGACGGGAAACGTTCCATTTTCCCAGGCTAAGGATCTGAGTTGGAAGTACCTTTCAGGTCGGGTTACGAAAGTAACCAACTGACTGAGGGGTCAGTTCCCTACAGTGGTCTCAGGTGGGCACTGTGCTCCCTTTCCCTTAGCAGGACTGCGCTGTACCTGCTCATAACAAGAGAAGCTCCCACATGTATCATTTAGAAAGAAAAAAACCCTACATTATTTAAAATTAAAAAGCAAAACCAAAATAAAATTGAGAAGTGGAATGTTCTGGCCTACTTCACTAAGAGACTGATGTCCCTAAACTCCGGAGGAACTTCTATACTGACACCATTGCTCTGTAGCAAGCTTAGGGAAACTCAAGGGACACATTTTTCTTCATTTTCTTCTGTATATACAAGCAGGAATAAACCAGGGGAAGGTAAAGATGAACCAATAGAGTCATTGTCATCTTGGGATAATTGGTGGTAAAGTGCTGGTGCGTCTTATTTTCATTCTATCAAGTCATTTTCTAATTGGGTGTCCTTGAGAACTCACTGCTTCTGTTTTCTTGTTAATATCATGTTTGGGGGGCAGGGCAAGTCTACCCAGGAGAACGATCAAATGCACAGGCAAGTATATCTTAGTGTTTTAAGCTCATTAAATTTCTTGTCATTCTTTTGCTGTGTGCTGGGAAGTGCTGATTATGGACCAATTTTGCAATGTAGAACTTCTATGAGTGCAGAAATTCTCTCTTTGATAATTAGTCTCCTGCTTTGGTCTGAGCCATTAAAACTCAGTTAAGGTGCCACACTTGGGGATGTGCCCAGACCAGAGCCTGCCCTCCTGGAGCTTCTGCAGAGGTTTCTGAAATCTTATTAACTTACCTTAGAGCAGAAACTCTCAAACTTTCACATTACTTAGAATCACCTGGAGGGCTTGTTAAAGCACAGTTTTCTGGACTCTGTTTCTAGAGTCCGAGTCATTAGGCCTAGGGGCAAGCCTGAGAATTCCATACCTAACAGTCTCCAGGTGTTATGTTTAGGGTCTGAATTGACTATCTAAAGCTTGAGCATTGGAAGCTTGGCCTCTGTGTAGCCATATGGGGAGTAGGGGTGGTACTGTGGGATATAGTTGGTTATGAGGTGTCTGACCATATGGACTAATCCACTTATGGGTTCATGAGTTCTTGAGCTATTGGGATCTGATGGAAACTGAAAGGTGGGGCCTATTTGGAAGAAACGGGTCATTGGGGAATGTCCTTGAAGGGTATATATTGTTCCCCATTTCTCCCCTTCTCTGCCAATGACATTCTGTCTTGTCACAGGCCTGGAAACAAGAAAGGCTCCATCATTCTCAATATTCCTGTATCACAGGGGCACAAAGCCGACTAACACACTGGGTGGTGCCGAAGCTGCCGGTCCTGGGATCACACTTGGAGAATCTGTGCCTCACACCTGGAGAGCCGTCCTGGGATTCAGGTTCAAAGAGGTTTGTAAAAACTCCTAGGAAAACAGAGAAACCAGAGTCCAGTGGCTGAAGCCTCCGAATCTATGAGCATAAATAATTCATTCCTCTTTAAAGTAGATTTTCAGGCAGGTATTTTGTCACAGGTGATAGAACAGTAGGTAGAAATTGCATAGTCGGTTTAGGGTAAAAAGACTGGAAAACAAAACTAACAATGGGGCTGGAGAGATGGCTCAGGGGTTAAGAGCACTGGCTGCTCTTGGAGAGGACCCAGGGTCAGTTCCCAGCACCCATATGTCAGCAGAGATCTACAGTTCCAGAGGATCTGAGAGTCTTCTTCTGACCTCTGTGGACACTATATTACATGGGTGCATTTACATACGTGCAGGCAATAAACTCATACACATAGAAGAAAAAAATAAATAAAATATTTATAAGAGGAAAAGCGACAAGTTTCTTTTCTGGCTGAGAGCTGGAAATGTCCTTGGACCTGCCAGTGCACTTGTGCTTGCCTGAAGCCGAAGATGCCAGAACTACTTAAGCTGAAGATGTCTCTGGTTCTGCCACAGCTAGAGGCTGGGGATGCCAGAAAGTGAGATTTGTTTTGTCCTTCTCTTTTCTCTAAAGGAGTACTTTTTTCCTGGAAACCATACTGAGGATATCACTGGGACCTTGAGGGACCTGGACACCTGGAATGGGAACTGGACTGAGCAGCTCACCTACTCTTCCTGAGGAATGATGCTCAATGGAATACTATTCCCGGGGACCCTCCTTTACTGCAGCTCTGCTTTCTCTTTCCTAAGCTCCCTATAATAAACTACTTCTAAAACTCACCCTCTGTGGTCTGTGAGTTTCATCCTTTGAATTTTCCAGACAAGAACCTGAAAGCCTCTGGCTTGAGGTGGCTTTGGTGGCTGTTGAGTTTCTGGGCCCCTAGCCTTTCAAGTTAAGTACAACAGAGCCAAGAAAGGCTCCATCGTTCTCAATATTCCTGTATCACAGGGGCACAAAGCTCACTAACACACTGGGTGGTGCTGAAGCTGCTGGTCCTGGGATCACACTTTGGAGAATCTGTGCCTCACACCTGGAGAGCTGTCCTGGGATTCAGGTTCAAAGAGGTTTGTAAAAACCCCAAGGAAAACAGAGAAACCAGGGCATTAAGTTGTTGAATTAGTACTAGTTAAATAATCACAGGATAGATTGTTTCATGTTATGGGTTTTGAACTATTTCAAGTAATTTTAATGATCCCACTGAGAGTGTTCAGAATTTTGTGTAAAATATCAATTGACTATTTTCTTGCTGAATATAAAGATGAACTTCATTGTAAATGGCGATTGACTTTCTGGGGACAGGAAAAAGGGATTTTTTAAAAAGATGTGGGCTTTGGGGCTGGAGAGATGGCTCAGCAGTTAAGAGCACTGAGCGCTCTTGCAGAGGCCCCAGGTTCGATTTCTAGCACTCATATGGCGGCTAAGAACCATACTATGCTGGGCATGGTGGTGCATGCCTTTAATCCTAGCACTTGGGAGGCAGAGGCAGGCGGATCTCTGTGAGTTCAAGGCCAGCTTGGTCTACATAGCGAGCTCCAGGCTAGCTGGGACTAAAGGAAGACCTTGTTTCAAAAAAAATAAAAGATGCGGGCTTCAGAACAGGTTAAAGGTTGCAACAACAAGAATGAATTCACAGTTGAACTCCATTTGTACAAGTAGGCTTTGCTTATATTTTAGGTTCTGTTTTGTATGAATGATCAATATGATGTTCTAGCTAGCTTTCTGTTGCTGTGATGAATAACATGACCTAAAGCACCTGGGGAAGGAAAGGACTTATTTCAGCTTCCAACTCCCAGGTTAAAAATCCAACACTGAGGGAACTCAGGGCAGAAACTCAAAGCAGGAAGCTGGAGGCAGGAACTGAAGCAGAGACTATGGAGGGGTGCTGCTAGTGGCTTGCTCCTCCTACATAAATTAGTAATTAAAAAAATCTGTCATAGGCTGGTCTGATGGAAGAAATTACTCAATTAAGTTCTTTCTTCACAGGTGACTCTAGTTTGGGTCAAGTTGACAAAAACTAACCAGGACACAAGATCATGCACTTCATGTTATACATTGCCTTCAGACTACAGCCTAAGAGCTTGACTTAGGGAGCCAGTTTTTGGCTTTTTTTTTTTTTTTCAGTTCTGTCATTCAGGTAAATTATGTATCCTCTGCCAAGACCAGTGTTAGCTTAGGTTAAGGTCTCTTATAAATGATAAATTCCTGTCTATTTATTACATGTGTTTTCTTTTCTTTGACTTTAATTTGTTATTTTTCCTTGTACTCTCTGAGATAAATGTTTATCATTATATCATGAGATCATTGTTTATCTGAGTTTTGTCTTTCCTAATGTTTGCCAGACTACACAATTCCTCTTAGCACAAACTTAGAAGCCTCCAATGAGTTTGATAGGCACTGTTTTTTATTGGTGTTTTGTGTATTTCATACATCATTTTTCAATTCAGTTCAGGCATATTCCCCTTTCCCTTCCCCCCACCTCACCCCACCCCACCCCAGATCATGCATTCTGCCATAACTGTCCTGCATCTTTCTCTCAGTCTTTTGTTTTTATATTTAGGAATTCACATTTTCCTCCATTAATTTTATATTACTCTAAAATATGGATACATACAATCCTCTCATACACAGTAATTACAGAGTCTAAAAATAACTGGTGGGTGGATTCTAGAGCCCATTGAGAGATTCATGTTATAACAACATAGTTGCTTTCAGATAACCAGAAATATAACCATAATGTCATTCAGCTTGCCTTTCGTCTGGGGGATTTGGTGTTAGCATCCACAATGAGGGAAACCATTCTCCATTTGTCTTTCTGGGACTGTGTTACTTCACTCAGCATAATGGCTTTGAGTTCCATCCATTTCCCTGCAAAGTTCATAATGCCATCTTTCTTTACCATTGAATAGTACTCCATTGTGTAGATGTACCACATTTTTGTCATCCACTTGTCTGTTGAGGGGCATGTGGGTTGGTTCCAGCTCTTCAATATTGTGAAGAGAGCTGCGATAAACATGGATGTGCATATATCTTTGCAGTAGGATGAGTCTTTGGGGTATATACCCAGGAGTGCTATGACTGGCTCAGGTGGTAGGCTCATTCTGAGTCTTTAAAGGGTTCTCCACACTGCTTCCCATAGTGGTTGTACGAGTTTACATTCCCACCAGCAGTGGATGAGTATTCCCCTTTCCCAACAACCCCTCCAGTATCTGTTGTCTTTTGCTTTCTTGATCTTAGCTAGCCGTACTGGAGTGAGATGATATCTGAGAGTGGTTTTAATTTGCATTTCCTTAATTATTAATGATGATGAACACTTTTTAAGAGGTTTCTCAGCTATCTTTAATTCCTCACTGGTGAAGAATCTGTTCAGCTCTTTACTCCATCTTTTGAGTAGGTCATTTGTCTTCTTGTTTTTTTAAGTAGTTTATATATTCTTGACATTAATGCTCTGTCAGATGTGTCACTGGTAAAGATATCTTCCCACTCTGTGGGTTTTCTCTTCACCTCCTTGATTGTTTCTTTTGATGTACAGAAGCTTTTGAGTTTTATGAGGTCCCATTTGTCAACTGTTGACCTTACTTCCTGTGTGGCTGCTGTCTGGGTCAGAAAGTCTTTTCCTATGCCTAGCTCTTGTAGGTTGTTGCCAAATTTTTCTTTTATCACCTTCAGGATTTCAGGCTTCACGCTGAGATCTTTGATCCACTTGGAGTTGATTTTTGTGCAGGGTGAGAGGTAGGGGTTTAATTTTGTTCTTCTACAGATGATGATCCAATTTTGCCAGCACCATTTGCTGAAGATGCTATCTTTCCTCCATTGAGATTTTTTTTTGTCCCTTTGTCAAATATGAGGTGGCCGAAGTTATATGAGCTCAAGTTTGGATCTTCAATTTTGTTCCATTGGTCAATGGTTCTGTTTTTTTTGCCAGTACCAGGCTGTCTTTATGACTATAGCCCTGTAATATAGCTTGATGTCTGGTAATGTAATTTCTCCAGTATTGCACTTTTCACTCAGGATTGCTTTAGCTATTTGGGGTCTTTTGTTTTTCCATATGAATTTAAGGATTTTTTTCCAAGAATGTGAATTTGGATTTTGATTGGGATTGATTCTTTTATCTTAAAAATTTGATAATATTATACGTTAGCATTGTTGTGTATTGTTGATGCAACAAAATTGTATTGCTTGAAGAAATATGATCATTGTTTGATTTAAGAAATTTATAGCATATTAATTAAGCTGGTCAAATGGTTCTGAGGGGGTTGGAGAGGTGGCTGAGTGGTTAAGAGCGCTGGCTGTTCTTATAGAGGACCAGTTTGGTCCCCAGTATCTACATGGCAGTTAACAACTGTTGCTAGATATTCTAGTGGATTGGACACTCTCTTTCAACTTCCACGCACATTGCACTCATGAGTACACTTACAAACATGCATGAAAAAATCCATACACATAAAAACAAATAAATTTAATTAAAAAACAATGGTTCTGAATAGGACTGTTCATTTTATTTTATTTTTTTGGTGTTCTATTTTTTATTGATGTTTTGTATATTTCATACATCATTTTTCAATTCAGTTCAGGCATATTCCCCTTTCCCTTCTGCCCCACAGCACCTCACCCCACCCCAGATCATGCATTCTGCTATAACTGTCCCGCATCTTTCTCTCAGACTTTTTTTTTTATGCTTAGGAATTCACATTTTCCTCCATTAATTTTTTAAATTTATTTTTTAAGTATTTATTTATTTATTTAAATGTACTGTCTGCATGTAGTTTTGTGTACCCGTGTCATGCAATGCTGTGGAGGTCAGAAGAGGGTGTCTGATTCCCCTGGAACTGGAGTTCTCCTGGAATTGGACTTACAGATGGTTCTCAGTTGCCATGTGGGTGCTGGGGATCGAACGTGGGTCCTCTTCAAGAGCAGTCGGTGCTCTTAACCGCTAGGCCATCTCTCCAGCCCCCTCCATTAATTTTATATTACTCTAAAATATGGATACATACTCTCCACCCATATACAGTAATTACAGAGTCTGAAAATAATTGGCGGGTGGATTCTAGAGCCCGTTGAGAGATTCACATTATAACAAAATATGTGCTTTCAGATAACCAGAAATATAACCATAATGTCATTCAGCTTGCCTTTCATCTGGGGGATTTGGTGTTAACATCCACAATGAGGGAAACCATTCTCCATTTGTCTTTCTGGGACTGTGTTATTTCACTCACCATAATGGATTCGAGCTGCATCCATTTACCTGCAAAGTTCATAATGCCATTTTTCTTTACTGCTGAATAGTACTCCATTGTGTAGATGTACCACATTTTTGTCATCCACTCATCTGTGGAGGAGCATTTGGGTTGGTTCCAGCTCTTCACTATTGTGAAGAGAGCTGCAATAAACATGGGTGTGCATGTATCTTTGCAGTAGGATGAGTCTTTGGGGTATATCCTCAGGAGAGGTATGACTGGGTCTGGTGGGAGCCTCATTCTGAATCTTTTAAGGGTTCTCCACACTGCTTTCTATAGTGGTTGTACAAGTTTATATTCCCACCAGCAGTGGATGAGTGTTCCCTTTCCCTACAACCTCTCCAGTATCGGCTGTCTTTTGTTTTCTTGATCTTAGCTAGCTGTTGGAGTGAGATGATATCTGAGAGTGGTTTTAATTTGCATTTCCTTAATTATTAATGATGTTGAACACTTTTTAAGTTAATTATTTTTCTTCTTTTTTTCATTTTTTAACAATAAGTAATAATTTATGTGTACAAGCATCCTTCATATAAAACCAATTTGCAAGCAGTTGTGCCCAAACCCACAGAGCCCAACAGTCCCATCATCCAGCTGGAGGGGCCTGTATGTTCAATCAAGTTGATCAAATTAGTGTCCAGTCTATATTGCTGTAGTTTCATCATTCACCCCAATTACAGCCCTTACATTCTACCATGCCCCCTCCTCCGCAGATTGTTCCCTAGGCTTAGAAAAGAGGCACAGGTGGACGAGAGGCAAAACAGTCTACTTTCTCTGGAGCTGTTGTTTTGGACTATGGTCAATTCTGGCTGTTTCCTTTCATGGGCTGACAGTTTGTCCAGGAATAACCTTCAATCCTACTAATGAGGCACAAGCAATTAGATATATAGGTATTTAAACAGTACTAATTGTTATGGTAGGTTACTTTGGTATAGACACAGATGTTTGGATGGTATGTTAATCCATGAATTACGTTTTTTCTGTAAAATATGACAGGGTCTTACTGTGGCTTATAACATCT
>VZQC01004831.1:3027776-3087805 GCA_009823505.1 Rhizomys pruinosus
TAGGAAAAGACTTCCTAAATCAGACAGCAGCTGCACAAGAATTAAGGTCGACAATTGACAAATGGGACCTCATCAAACTCAAAAGCTTCTGTACATCAAAAGAAACAATCAAGGAAGTGAAGAGAAATCCCACAGAGTGGGAGGAAACCTTCACTGCAGATACATCTGACAAAGCATTGATTTCCAGAATATATAAACTACTCAAAAAACAAAGAAGAAAGAAAGCCAATGACTCATTCAATAGATGGAGCAAAGAGCTGAACAGAGACTTCACAAGTGAGGAATTAGTGATGGCTGAGAAACACCTTAAGAAGTGTTCAACATCACTAATCATTAAGGAAATGCAAATCAAAACCACTTTAAGATATCATCTTACTCCAATAAGACTGGCTATGTTCAAGAAAACAAATGATACCAAGTGCTGGAGAGGTTGTAGGGAAAGGGGAACACTCATCCACTGCTGGCGAGAATGTAAACTTGTGCAGCCACTATGGAAAGCAGTGTGGAGAACCCTTGGAAGACTTGGAATGAACTTGCCACCCGACCCAGCCATACCACTCCTAGGCATGTACCCTCAAGACTCACCCCACCACAGAGATACATGCACGGCCATATTTGTTTCAGCTCTTTTCACAATAGCAAGGAGCTGGAACCAACCCAAATGCCAACCTCAACTGCTGAGTGGATAGAGAAAATGTGGTACACAATAGAGTTCTATGCAGTAGTAAAGAAAGAGGACATCATGAGCTTTGCAGGAAAATGGCTGGAGCTAGAGGACATCATGCTGAGTGAAGTAACACAGTCCCAGAAAAACAAACGACACATGGTATCCCTCATCTGTGGATGTTAATGCCAATTACCTAATTGCAAGTATTTTTTGTGCACAGCCCCTTGAGCCTTTGTCCAAAGCAGTTGGGAGTGATGAATATTGGAAACAAGAACAACAACAACAACAACAACCACAACAACACAAAGGACTACATCAAAGAACTGACTGAAACAGTGAACTTCTGCTCAAAACAGTCAACTTCCCCATGGAGAATATTGAGAAAGACTGAGAAGGAGATGAAAAGCATGTTTGGCAGAATGCATGAACTGTGGTGGGGTGGGGGAATGGGGGGGACACGGGTCTAGGTTTGGTAAAAAAAATAAATAAATTAAAAACACAAATTTAGAGATTCACATTTTAACAATAAAGGTGCATGTAGGTAAAAAGAATATGAATAGAATATGAATAAATATCTTCCATTCATATTTGGTATTTACAGTGTTTGAATACAAGTGGTAGGACAATTCTAGAGCCCATTAAGAGATTCACATTGGAATAGCACAGTTGCTTTCAGATACGATGAAATATAATAATAAAGTTTCTCAGTTTGCCTGCCAACTCGGGGTTTGGTTTTAGCATCCACAAATGAGGGAAACCATTCACCTCCCCCCCCCCGCAATGGTGTTACTTCACTTATCATAATGGCTTTGATTTCCATCCATTTACCAGCAAAGCTCATGATGTCATCTTTCTTTACCGCTGCATAGAACAATTTTTAAGATGTTTCTCAGCCATCTTTAATTCCTCACTGATGAAGACTCTGTTCAGCTCTTTACTCCATATTTGAGTAGGTCATTTGTCTTCTTACTTCTTTGTTTTTCAAGTAGTTTTTATATTCTTGATGTTAATTCTGTGTCAGATGTATCACTGGTAAAGATTTCCTCCCACTCTGTGGGTTTTCTCTTCACCTCCTTGATTGTTCCTTTCGCTGTACAGATGCTTTTGAGTTTTAAGAGACCCCATTTGTTGACTGTTGACCTTACTTCCTGTGCAGCTACTGTCTGATTTAGAAAGTCTTTTCCTATGCCGATGTCTTGTAAGTTGTTGCCAACTTTTTCTTCTATCACCTTTAGGGTTTCAGGCTTCACGTTGAGATCTTTGATCCACGTGGAGTTGATTTTTGTACAGGGTGAGAGGGAGGGGTTTAATTTTGTTCTTCTATAGATGATGATCTAATTTTGCCAGCACCATTTGCTGAAGATGCTATCCTTCCTCCACTGAAGGTTTTTTTTTGCTCTTTTGCCAAATATGAGGTGGCTGAAATTTTATGAGCTCAAGTTTGGATCTTCAGTTTTGTGCCATTGGTCAACAAGTCTGTTTTTGTGCCAGTACCAGGCTTTCTTTATGACTTTAATATAGTTTAAAGTCTGGTAGGGCAATCCCCCTGTATTGCATTTTTCACTAGGTTTGCTTTAGCTATTCGGGGTCTTTTGTTTTCCCATATGAATTTAGCGATCTTTTTTCCAAGTCTGTGAAGAAGCTCATAGGGATTTTGATTGGGATTGTGTTGAATCTGTATATTAGTTTGGGTAAAATGGACATTTTTAATATATTAATTTTCCCAATCCATGAGCATGGGAGGTCTTTCCATCTTTTGATGTCATTTTCAATCTCCTTCTTCAGGGGTTGAAAATTTTTGTTATAGAGGTCTTTGGTATCTTTAGTGAGGATTGTTCCCAGGTATCTTATTATTTTTGAGGCTATTGTGAGTGGGAAGGTCTTCTTATATTCCTTCTCCACTTGTTTATTTTTGGTGTAAAGAAAGGCTACTGATGATTTTTCTAGGTTAATTTTGTAGCCCAACACTTTACTAAAACTCTTAACCATTTCTAGAAGCTTTCTGGTGGAGGTTTTAGCATCCCTTAGGTAAACTATCATATCATCTGCAAAAGTGGAAAGCTTAACTTCTTCTTTTCAATTAGTACTCTTTTAATTTCCTTCTATTTTCTTATTGCCCTAGAAAATGTTTTGAGCACTATGTTGAAGAGGAATGGTGACAGGGGGCAGCCTTGCTGGGTTCCCTCCTTTAAGGGAAATGGTTCCAATTTTTCTCCACTTAGGATGATGTTGGCAGTGTGTTTGCTATATATGGCTTTGATCATGTTGAGGAAAGGATTCAGTCCTATTCCCTCTAGGACTTTAAACATGAAGAGACACTGGATCTTGTCAAAGACTTTTTCTGCATCAATTGAGATGATTGTCTGTTTTTTGTCTTTCAGTCCATTTATGTGTTTTATGATATTTATTGATTTACATATGTTGAACCATCCCTGCATCTCTGGTATGAATCTAACTTGGTCATTATGGATGATCTTTTTGATGTGGGTCTGTATGCGATTTGCAAGTATTTTGTTGAGAATTTTTGCATCTATGTTCATTAGTGAGATGGGTCTATAGCTTTCTTTTTTGCTTGCATCTTTGCCTGGTTTTGGTATTAGAGTGATGCTGGCTTCATAGAAGGAGTTTGGGAGAATTCCCTCTGTTTGTATCCTTCTAAACAGTTTGAGTAGCAATGGTTGTAGGACCTCTTTAAATGTTTTATAGAATTCTGCCATGAAACCATCTGGACCGGGGCTCATTTTAGTTGGGAGGTTCTTTTAATTACATCTTCAATTTCCTCAAATATCATGGGTCTGTTTAAACTGTCAATCTCTTCTTGATTAAGCTTTGTTGGTTCCCAGGATTTCAGATATTTATCCATTCCTCTTAGGTTTTCAAATTTAGTGGAGTATAGATTTTTGAAGTATTCCTGTATGATTGTCTGGATCTTTTCTTTGTTGTGATGTTTTATTTATTTATTTATTTATTTATTTATTTATTTATTTATTTGTTTGACTTTTTTGAGACATGGTTTCCCTGTAGCCCTAGCTGTCCTGGAACTCAGTCTGTAGACCAGGCTGGCCTTGAACTCACAAAAATCTGCCTGCCTCTGCCTCCCGAGTGCTAGAATTAAAGGCATGTGCCACCACACCCAGCATTTCTCCTTTCATCATAAATACTGTTGATTTGGAGTTTCTCTCTCTCTCTCTCTCTCTCTCTCTCTCTCTCTCTATTTTGGTTAACTGGGCTAGAGGTCTTTCTATTTTGTTTATTTTTTCAAAGAACCACCTTTTGGATTCGTTGATTTTATGTATTGTTTTCTTTGTTTCTCTTTCATTGATTTCTTCTCTGATTTTTGTTATTTATTCCTGTCTGTTGGGTTTAGGGTTCATTTGTTGTTCTCTCTCAAGTGTTTTTTTAGCTGCATTGTTAGATCATTTATTTGTTCCCTTTCTGTTTTTTTTGATGTGGGCACTTAGGGCTATAAATTTCCCTCTCAAGACTGCCTTTAAAGTATCCCACATGTTTTGTTGTGTTGTACTGTCTTTTTCGTTCAGTTGCATAAATACTTTTATTTCACTCTTTATTTCTTCCCTGATCCATTCATTATTCAGGATTGTGTTTTTAGTCTCCATGTGTTCTTGTAGCTACTTGAACTTATTCTGGTGTTCATATTGATCTTTATTGCACTGTAGTCTGATAGAATGCATGGAATAATTTCTATCCTTTTGTATTTGTTAAGGTTCCTTTTGTGCACCAGTATGTGGTCAGTTTTGGAGAACGTTCCATGAGGTGCTGAGTAGAAAGTATATTCTATGGTATTTGGGTGGAATATTCTGTAGATGTCTGTGAGGTCCATTTGGTGTATTGTTTTGCTCAATTCTGATGTCTCTCTGTTTATTTTTCGTCCCGTTGATCTATCCAAGGGGCTCAGTGGGGTCTTGAAGTCTCCCACTATTAGTGTGTTAGGATTAATCTGTGTCTTGAGGTTCTGCAGAGTTGTGTTTATAAAATTAGATGCAGCAGTGTTTGGTGCATAGACATTTAGGATTGTGAAATCTTCATGATTCACTGTTCCCTTGACAAGGATGTAATGGCCCTCTTTGTCTCTTCTGATTAATTTTACTTTGAGAACTATTTTGTCTGATATTAGAATAGCCACTCCAGCTTGTTTCTTGTTTCTTGATACCATTTGCTTGGAATATTTTTTTCTATCCTTTCACTCTAAGGTGGTATCTGTCCTTGATGGTGAAATGGGTTTCTTGTAGACAGCATATAGAAGGGTTCAGTTTCCAAATCCATTCTCCCAGTCTATGCCTTTTGATTGGGGAGTTTAGACCATTAGTATTTAAGGTTATTATTGAGAGATGTGTGTTGCTTCTTTTTACTTTATTTTTTTGTTTGCATTCTTGGCCTAGGTTTATATTTACTCTGTTATGATTTTGTTGCTTTCGCTCTGTAATTGCTTAGGGATATTTGCTGCTTTCCTCTGTTCTTTGGATTTCTTTGAGGATTTTCTGAAGTGTTGGTTTCCTAGACATGTGTTCTCTCATTTTGTTCATGTCGTGAAAGATTCTTCTTTCTCCTTCAACTATAATTGACATTTTTGCTGGTTATAGTAGTCTGGTTTGGCATCTAAAGTCATTTAGTACTGGGAATACTTTGTTCCACATTCTTCTAGCTTTTATAGTTTGTACTGAGAAGTCAGCTGTGATTCTTATGGGTTTCTCCTTATATGTAACTTGTTGTTTCTCTCTTGTGGCTTTCAGTATTTTGTCTTTGTTTTGAGCATCTAGTGTTTTAACAATTATATGGCGTGGGGAATTTCTTTTCTGGTCTTGTCTGTTTGGTGTTCTATGTGCTGCTTGTATTTGTATGGATTTATCTTTTTTCAGTTTGGGGAAATTTTCTTCTATTATCCTGTTGATGATCTGGTCAATAGTGTTGTCTTCGGATTCTTCTCCTTCCTTTATCCCTGTGATTCAGATGTTTGGTCTTTTCATAGTGTCCCACATTTCCAGATTGTTTTTTTTTTTTGGTCTTTTCGAGACAGGGTCTCCCTGTAGCCCCAGCTGTCCTGGAACTCACTCTGTAGACCAGGCTGGCCTTGAACTCACAAAGATCCGCCTGCCTCTGCCTCCCAAGTGCTAGGATTAAAGGTGTGTGCCACCACGCCCGGCCCACTGTTGTTTTTAAAATTTTTTCATAATCTTTACTTGAACATTCTAGTTGGTCCATGTTATCCTGCAGGTCTGATAGTCTTTTTTCTGCTTCTTCCCTTCTGCTTCTGAGGCTTTTTCCCATCCTTTCCTGTTGATTGGATGAATGTTCAATTTCCTTTTGCATTTCATCCTGTGATTTCTTTAGTGTTTCTACTTCCTTCTGGAGCCTGTCATTCTTATCTTGTAGCTCCTTAGTTTGTTGGTCATTTTCTTTTTCCATTTTGGCCTGAGGTCTTTTCAGCATTTTCACTTCCTTTCAGAGTTTGTCATTTTCTCCCTTTAGTTCTTTCCAATGTTTGTCATTATCTCCCTCTAGGTCCTTCTTGAGTTTTCGTTCTCTTCCCTTAGTTCTCTAATTTCTTTGAATCTGTCCATAATTGTTTTTCTAAAGTCAATGTCTTGGTTTCCTTCCAGGGAGATCTTGTTGTAGGAGTCTTCTGTAGGATTGGTAGAGTTCAGTGTGGATTTATTATGAGCTTTTCTCATTTTGTGTGTGTGTGTGTCTGTGTGTGTGTGTGTGTGTGTGTGTGTGTGTGTCTTTGGCATGTGGATTTGTTTGTTTATTTGTTTCTTTGGGTTCTGGTGCCTCAGTGTTGGCTGCACAGACTATAATCACTAATATTGTGCCCGCTAGATCCTCTGTACCACCACTTCCCCAGGCTGAGCCAGGGTGGAGGGTGGGTTTGCTCAGGACTGTTCATTTTAAAGTTTTTTTCCCTTTTAACATTTTATTGAAGTTATAATTTCTCAGTCCAATCTATACTCATTTTGTCTTCCATACCCCCCACCCCACCCGAGTTCATGAACCCTGCTATCCCTGCCCTGTATCTTTTTCTGATTCTTTTCAAAGTTTTTTCAGTCTCATAAAGGTTTATTTTATCTTATGTATATGAGTGTTTTGCCTGCATGTTTGTATGTGTACCACTTGTGTGCCCAGTGTCTGCAGAAGCTAGAAGAGGATATCATATCCTCTGGAACTAGAGTTATGGAAAATTGTGATATACCATATGGGAGTTAGGAACCAAACCTGGACCCTTGGCAAAAGCAGCCAGAGCTCTTAACCTATGAGCCATCTCTCCAGACCCAGAACTTTTATCATCTATTCTTCCTAAAGCCAAAGGAGGTATCACATAGGACAGAGCTTGACTGTCCAGAATACCAAGTGCAAGGGCTTTACATGGGTGCAGCAATTTTAGTCAAATGATTTTGGGAAAAATGCTTAGTAGAGCAATGTATATTCTAAAGGTTTTTTTTTTCTTTAAACCAGGTTTTCTCAAAATGTTTAGTTGTGTCTTGGATAAACTTTTGCCCAGGTGACTGTGTGGGCAGCCAGGGTTGAGAATCACTGAGATGTTTATCTAGAACATTTCAATTTCCTATCTCCCACTGTTTTGCATAGCCTTTCCCCCAAATAGTTCTGTCACCAACACATGATCATGTTGGAAGACAGAAGGTTTAAATTGAAAAATTTTGGGAATTCCTTAAAAAGTTAAACACAGTTACCATATTTTCTGGTTATACACCCCCCCAAATTGAAAACAGGTATTCTGAGAGAAACTTATAATACAATGTGCACAATATTCATCATAGTAAAAAAGGTATACAAAACACAAACTAGCAGATGCTTCAAAATGTCATAACCCTTTGCTCCTACTACATTATAAACTAAAAATTAATGTTTAACATGACGAGGAACAAGAATCAACATAACTAAGATATGTCATAACTAAAATTGAAGAGAGAGGACAGAGATCTTTATGAGAAACAAAGCTCCCTCTAACAGGACATGTAAAAAAGAAAACAGGCTGGACATGGTGGTGCACATCTTTAAGCCCAGCACCTAGGAGGCAGAGGCAGGTAGATCTCTGGGAGTTCAAGGGCAGCCTGGTCTACAAAGTGAGTTCCAGGACAGCTGGGTCTTTGGGAAGACTCTGTCTCAAAAAAGACAAAAAAAGAGAGAGATAAAACAGAAGGATGATAAAAATGACAGCAAAGAAAAACTCAATTTATGCAGTCAGCAGAAGGGGCAAAAGACCGATGGTAGCTGAATTTCTACCAAGTCATTTATTTTGATAATTACAGTCATCTTTTGCTCTGACTTGCAATAATGAGATTTATTTCATTCAGCAAAGTTTAATGACTTTTTTCACAGTCATGACCCTATACCATTTACTAAGAACCAAACAGCATTCAACAAACAAAAGAAATGCTTTCCAATTAGATATTTTGGAAAAAGAAGTCATTGTCATATGACATAAAAATCAAAGAGTGTTCAGCTACAACTACAGGGAGAAAGCATTTTAAAACGTGTCAAGCAGATAATTAACAAAAATATTTTATTGTTTTGTTTATTTTTAAATGGCTATAGTCTTTTTCATCTGCTGAAAGTCTGCATTTTGTTGCTTTTTTCATTTTAAATATTCACTGAATTTATTTTTATCTATATCTAATAGCATCTAAAATGTTCTACCTCTATGAAATATTGACAGAATTTTATATTAATTCTCAATTCTATCATGATTCATATAAATATGTTTAAATTTATAGTTGTAGTCATTTTACATTATATATATGTATTTGTTTTTTGATCTTTTTGAGACAGGGTTTCCCTATAGCCCCAGCTGGCCTGGAACTCACTATGTAGACCAGGCTGGCCTTGAACTCACAGAGATCTGCCTGCCTCTGCCTCACAAGTGCCGAGATTAAAGGCATGTGCCACTATGCCTGGCTACAATTTATATTTTTACGTTATTTAGATAAAAGCCAAAGATTTTGACTTACTGTCCATGTAACCATTTTGTATACATTGTAAAATAAATGATGTGAAATTTTGAGAATAAAATTGAATGTTAAAAATCCTGGCCAAAGTGCAGAGAATGAGAGATTGTGGAGTGCTTATCCCAGAATAGTACACTTATGTCAAACATCTGCCACTCAAGGCTCAGGGACCATCCAAAAAGAGGGCATGGAAAGATGTGTGTAAGAATCCTCGACCTTAAAAGAGATACTATTTGCAACTGATAACTTCTGGGAGAGGGAAAGTTGGTTTTTTCTAAGGCTGTGACACTAAATAGGTGAACCAGGCTCCAGGGGATGGATGCACACTGAAGGACATCTAGGGACACAAACTGGGCTTAATACCCCTTAACATACATTTCAGAATACCCGAAATATGATGGGGGGTTATAAAAGGAGTACAGGTAGAGGAAGGAGTCTAAATAGCACCAAAATATATTGTATGAAATTTGCAGAGGTTCAATAAAAATTATCATAAAAATTTCACCGAGGGCTGGAGAGATGATTCAGCTGTTAAGAGTGCCAACTGCTCTTGCAGAGGACCTGGGTTCGATTCCCAGCACCCACATGGCAGCTAAGAACCGTCTTTAACTCCAGTTCCAGGGGAATCCTATGCCCTTTTCTGACCTCCGCGGCATTGCACGACATGGGCGCACCAACCTACATGCAGACAGTACACTCATACACATAAAAATAATAAATTAAAAGATACTTTAAAAAATTTCACTGAAAAAATATCCTTGCATAACATCTACCTTACAATTCATTCAAACAAACAGAAATTGCTTAAGCAATTCCCCAAGACTTGATAAAATGTCATCACCATGATTTAAGCATGAGATTAGCAAATGTAAGTAGCAATTAGAATTAGATTTAGCTTGTGCATTTGGAATCATGATGGAAAACTCCTCCGGGGACTCTTATTGCAGGTCGAAAAAGTAGGAAGAAAGAAAGAAGAATTTCCTTTCCTGAATTTCTCCTGTGGGCCTTGCCTCACAATGTCCTCAGGGAGAAGAATAGATGAACAATATGAAAGGAAATTGTGTAAAGGATTTAATTATTTTCAAATTGCCATTTTTTCCAACTAGTAAGGAATAACCACAGAAGCTGATTTTAAAGCAGAAGAGTTCTTGACATTCTTAGTAAAAATGGCAATGGATGTAGTTAACGACCATAGAAAATAACTCACTCAAAGGGCCTCATTTTGCACTGTCCACTATTGTTTGACTTCCTTCTGGCCTCTGATTTGTTATTTTTCCACTTTTCTATAGAGTGGTGACACCAGTGACTGCCTAGAGACTGCACTCCGACCCTGCAATGCTCGATGGCCATTAACCATGAGACTTCAATTTTGAGCTTAAAAATTTCAGCTGAGCGTGTTGGCGCATGCCTTTTAGCACTCAGGAGGTAGAGGCAGGCAGATCTTTGTGAGTTCAAGGCCAGCCTGGTCTACAGAGTGAGTTCCAGGACAGCTGAGGCTACAGGGAGATCCTCTCTCGAAAAGACCAAAGAAAAAAAAATTATTCCCACCTGTGAAATTTGCTTAGATCTCATCCATACTTATTTTTACTTTTAGCGCTGATAAAATAATATCAACACACACAAAACAGTCTCAGGAGCACAGAAATTGGTGTCTTTTTATTTCATTTGGGATTTATTGAGAATTTCTTTGTATATTAGCATATTGTAATTTTAATACAATTGGCATATACAATTAAAATGATTCATTTCCAGAACTTTGTATAGTTATATATTTTATTTTTTTAAAACAAAATATTTTCATTGGTGTTTTATGTGTTTCATACATCATTTCTCAGTCTAATTTAGACACACTCCCTTTTCCATGTCCCCACCCCACCCCAGTTCATGCATTCTGCCATACATGACTTGCATCTTTTTCTCAGTCTTTTAAAGTTTTTCTCTGCAGAAGTTTATTGTTTGGGCAGAAGTTAACTGTCTCAGTCAGTTCTTTGATCCAGTCTTTTTGTCGTTGTTGTTTCCTCCCATTTTTATTGGTCCAAAGTATGCCTATATATACGTCACATATATACCCAAATTATGACCTTTGAAAATAAACTGTATGCAGAAACTGGTATCTTAAAGTCCCTCTGAGACCATCTGTTTCAGCACCTTCAGTTAAGAATGTTTTTATTAATTCTTAGAGGATTCCATACAATGTATTTTGATCATATTAACCCCCCCTTCTGATCCTCCCAGATCTACCCCCACCTCCTATCCTCCCAACTTCGTGTCTTTTTTGTTTAAATGACCCATTGACTTCAATTTCAATATCCTCATTTTACCAGTGGGGCAAAGACCTAGAGACACAAAGGCTCCCTCAAAAGCTTGAGTCTGCATTTGCAGCAGGGAATCAGGACAGCCCTTGGCATTTCCTATCATACTTTGCAGCTTATTACTTTCCACGAGCTTGTCTTTAGCATTGGTTTAGAATCACTGCACATTAAACCACACTCAACAAGGGATAGCCTGGAGGCAGTCTAATGTAACAGTTAGCCTATGGTAGGGCGTATGAAGAAAAGCATCCACTACCCTCCCAGATGTTCCTCTAAACAATTTTTTTTAATTAGAAGCAAATACAATCAACAAAGATAGCCAGTAAGAAGTTTTTAAATAAAGATTTTTGCGATTCACTGGGTTGAAATCTCAGTTTTATTTTAGGATCAGTTGCAGATGTCATAAATGACTGAAACCACTTTTAAAAGGCATTTTTTAAAAAACAGTGGTGGTGGTTTGAATGGGAACTCTCCCTATAGATTCCAAGTATTTGGGCACTTGGTGAGTTGATGGCACTGTTTGGGGACGGCCATGGAACTTTCAGGAGGTGTGGTCTTGCTGGAGGAAGCACATCACTAGGGGTTAGGCTTGGAGCATTCCCAGCCTTGCCCTCTTTTAGTTGCTCTCCTCCTTGTGCCTGCTTGAAGATTGTGCTTGGCTTTTTGTTCCAGTGGCCTCTGTCACCATGCTTCCCTGTCATGATAGATTCTCATCCCTCTGAAACCATAAGCTCAATAAACTCGTCCTTCTACAAGTTGCCTTGGTCATGGTGTTTTATCATAGCAATAAAAAAGTAATATACTTTATGGAGTTATAATTCATATACATTTGTATATGTTCAAAGTGCCATTAACTCAATTTAGTGTATTTATAATTCTGTGCAAAACTTCATTACAATCTGATTCTAGAACACATTTATCATTCTAACAGAAACTTCGTGCTCACTGGCAGCATTTTCCATTCCTGCCCTGTTCCCTTTCCCCTCATTTCCAGTTCCCTACCTCCTAGTCTTAGGCGACCACTAGTCAACTTTCTGTCTTTGTTGACCAATATGATGTTGACATGTAAGTGGAAGGATACAATATGGGGTCTTTGGTGAGAGCTTTAGTTTCTTTCCTTTAGCATAATGCTTTCAAGGTTCATGTCCAATGAAGCTCATATATGCACAGCACTCCCTTCTATGGCTGTACAACATTTCATTGTATGCATATAACCACATTTTATTTATCTGTTCACTACTTAATATGTATTTAAGTGTTTTTTACTTTTTGGACATGAATAGTGTTGCTATAAATGGTGAATTTTGTGTGGGTTATAGTTTCCATTAAAAAAATTCTTATCATTTTTGCCATGGTTTTAATCAAATCTAAGTTTTCAGGTTTAAGAGCCATGGTGTAAAACTTAAGGAAGTTAGTTTGTACTAATTATATTGGCTTTGCTAGAATTGGATAAATTCTGTATAAGCCAAGTATGAACTACATATATTTGAATATACAAGTTTAGTAATTTCACAAAACCATGTTGTTAATCATGGTGTATGACCCACTCCATATTCCAAAAGAGATGATTTTCACTTTCTAATCTTGACAAATGTTTTGTGTGTTTAATTTGATGAGAATAAATTTTCACTTAATTAAATCATATTTGAAATACAAAAAAATTCTTATTGAGCTTTTGTGCATTTCATACAACCTTTCCCAATCAAATTTAGACCTGTTTCTCCAACCATTCCCCCCCACCATTTTCCAATTTTGGTATATATATATATATATATATCTATAATATTATTTATCTAGCTATCTATATATATATATATACCAACATTGGAAAAATCGGTGGGGAGGGTATGGTTGGAGAAACAGGTCTAACTTTGATTGGGAAAGGTGTATGAAATGCACAAAAAGCTCATTACGAATTTTTTTTGTATTTCCACTATAGACCGTTTCCTACTTCTACAGTCTTGATACCATTCTTGATCTTCTCATCATAATAAAACACCCACATACACATTCCCTTTTTGTCACACCGCCATTAGATAACGTGAAAATCCATCCCCCCTCCGTGTGGCCAACACGCAAGGTACCGTCGGGCAGCACCCCATTTGTGTCACTTACCTTACCTTACCTTACCCANTGGGTAAGGTAAGGTAAGGTAAGTGACACAAATGGGGTGCTGCCCGACGGTACCTTGCGTGTTGGCCACACGGAGGGGGGATGGATTTTCACGTTATCTAATGGCGGTGTGACAAAAAGGGAATGTGTATGTGGGTGTTTTATTATGATGAGAAGATCAAGAATGGTATCAAGACTGTAGAAGTAGGAAACGGTCTATAGTGGAAATACAAAAAAAATTCGTAATGAGCTTTTTGTGCATTTCATACACCTTTCCCAATCAAAGTTAGACCTGTTTCTCCAACCATACCCTCCCCACCGATTTTTCCAATGTTGGTATATATATATATATAGATAGCTAGATAAATAATATTATAGATATATATATGTGTGTGTGTGTGTGTGTGTGTATGTGTAGAATTTCAAGATAATAGGGTAACTCTATAACTCTATGTTGGACATTTTGAAACACTCAGATCGTTTTCCATTCTCACCAGTCACATATGTCACATATGATGGTTTTATTTTATTTATTTTATTTTTTGGTCTTTTTAAGACAGGGTCTCCCTGTAGCCCCAGCTGTCCTGGAACTCACTCTGTAGACTAGGTTGGCCTTGAACTCACAAAGATCCACCTGCCTCTGCCTCCCAAGTGCTAGGATTAAAGGCGTGCACCACCACACCTGGCATGATGGTTTTATTTTATCCACAGCTTTGTAAAAGACAAATTTTGCAATGATAATTACTTGGAAAATATTCAATGGCTCATTATTTATTGGCAGTCTACTTTGTGAGAGGCCCTGTATGAGGTGCTATATTTTTTTAATATTAGCCATATACTTGTGGGACAAATTACAATTTTCTTTCTTTTAAAAATATTTTTATTATTTTTATTTTATGTACATGAGTGTATGAATTGGGAACTTTTTTTTTTTTGAGACAGGATCTCCCTATAGCCCCAGCTGGCCTGGAACTCACTCTGTAGACCAGGCTGGCCTTGAACTCACAGAGATTCGCCTGCCTCTACCTCCTGAGTGCTAGGATTAAAGGCCTGCGCCACCATGTCCAGCTTAAAGGTGATTCTTAGCCACCATGTGAGTGCTGGGAATCAAACCCAGGTCCTCTGCAAGAGCAGTTGGCACTCTTTACCGATGAGCCAATCCCTCCAGCCCATGAATTAGAACTTTCTAAAGAGGATTCTTTTCTGATGGATCCTGAGTTAGTCAATGTCCATCAGAGAGACAGAAATCACAGCAGCAATTTGAACAGGGAAAATTTAATAGACTTATTGACTAGTAAAATATTATTTACTGCAAAAGACATAAATAGAATACCAAATAACATAGGAATATATTTCTCCCCCAGGTGGGTAGAATGCTGGTGTTGAGGAGACTAGATCTAGTGGCTTCCAGGGCTTTGACCAAACTTCAGAAGTGGAGACTTCTGTAATTTTACACTGTTGTGACACTTCCTACCCCGTTCTCTTGGACTGTAGCTCTCTGTAACATTGCTGTGGTTGAACTAAGAAAGACACCACACATATTTCTAAAGAAATGCAGATTCTATGAGTACTTAAAAAAAGGTTTGTGCGTGGCTATCTGTGAGGCCAGAACACAGCACCAGATCCCCTGGGGCTGGAGTTATAGACAGTGTGAGCCACCTGATGTGGGTGTGGAGGGCTGAATTCCAGTGGCAAGAACTGTTAACCACTGAGTCATCTCTCCAGCTGTCTATGAAAAATATAAAGAGATTTAGAGACCTGGAGTCTTCCACAGGGCAAAGTGATTTTTGGTATGTAAAGAACTTGTTTGGGTTGAATTTCACAGAAGTTTGTTACTGAGGAATTGTAAAAATAAGTATGTGGCTAAGAAGTAGTCTCTATCAATGAAGAGGTAATAAATACTAATTGTGAGCTTTTGGGGGGGTATATAATTTGGTATGTGGGTACATAGGTCATATGTAATTCTCCAACATTCCTACCTTTCTAAGATTTTACAGGCCACTGTTGAGATCACATTTTAATCAACCAACCACATAAACTTTTAAGACTTTCTGGAAAATGAATAAGTTAACACATTAAATACAGAGTGTTTAGCCAATATACTTTACTGATATGGCAATCTAGTGCCATGTTCTAGTCTTTGGTTTTGTTCTAATATTTTTATAATACTCTTAGATAGTCCAGTTCCATAAACATACCCCGGCTTTCTGACAACATATTTAGCAAACCTTCAGATTCATTTGAATAATCTTTTTATCTTCTGTGTTGTAGTATTGGCCTGACTCTCTGGAGCTGAAAATGAATGGAACATGTAGACTAAGTGGCTATAAATGGCAGTTATAAGTGTGGTGGACCTTGAAGAGAACATGTGACTACCCCCTCTTAAACCAACTCCCCTATACAATATGATAGATTTTTGGCTTCAGTTTTATTTTTTTGAAAAGTTATTCTGATACCCTTTTTCTTTTTTTTTAACATATTTTTTTTATTGATGCTTTGTGTATTTCATACATCATTTTCCAATTCAGTTCAGGCATATATCCCCTTCCCTTCCCCCCACTCCACCCCTACCCATCCCAGATCATGCATTCTGCCGTAAGTTTTCTGCATCTTTCTCTGCTTTTTTGTTTTGTTTTGTTTTCATTTTTTAACAATAAGTGATAATTTGTGAGTACAAGCATCCTTCATGTAAAACCAATTTGCAAGCAGTTGTGCCCAAACCCACACAGCTCATGGGTCCCACCATCCAGCAGGGGGGGCTTGTATGTTCAATCAAGTTGATCAAATGAGTGTCCAGTCTATATTGTTGTAGTTTCACCATTCACCCCAATCACAGCCCTTACATTCTACCACGCCCCCTCTTCTGCAGATTGTTCCCTAGGCTTAAAAAAGGGGCACAGGTGGATGAGAAGCAAAACAGTCTACTTTCTCTGGAGCTGATGTCTTGGTCTCTAGTCAATTCTGGATGTTTTCTTTCATGGACTGCCAGCTTGTCCAGGCATATCCTTTCGATCCTACTAATGAAGCACATGCAATTAGATATATAGGTATTTAAACGGTACTAATTGTTATGGTAGGTTACTTTGGTATAGACATAGATGTTTGCATGGTAATGCATCTGAGTTAATTGGTGATATAAATTGCTGTTGTCCACATTAGCTTTAACTAAAATCTGTATAACAATTACTTTGGGATTGGTATAAACAAATGTTCTCTATAATTTTGCTGTCATATAGTATCACCTGGTAGCAATCTCTTTCACCTATAGGATGATTTAACTCAAAAATAAAGTTTGTTTCCCAAGTTAATCACATACAGTAACCCAAAACAGCATGGGTGAACTTGATTAAATCTGTGCCTTGATTCCACCCTATAGGTAAGTATAAAACAACTGCTTTTTTGAGACTCATGGGTCAAAAATAAAAACCTTAAATAAAAAAGGGGATATAGATATGAAAACTTTTTGTCAAAAAACCTTGCAACCCAAATCTTAAAACTAACTATGGGAAAGGATTTGTATGTTCCAACAGGCCAGAGTATCACCAACTTAATGGCTGAGAAAGAAAATGCAGCTTTGCAGTGAGTAGGATGTACCAGAAAGTGCCAGTAGAAGGATTGACTCCTCTGGGCATTGAAGGGACAAAATGCCTCAGATTGCTGCAGACATCAGGCCCCTCTGTGGATCCTACTAGTAACAACTATTTTTAATGATTCCTAACGAAGCTTACCTTCTAGGTGCCGCAAAGGTTTTAATACAAGAGATTGTCTTAACCCCCCCCCCATAGAATAAGGAGAAATATGATGATGATGAGGTCGTTCTCCAGCTGTAGATTGGAGCCAGCTGTTATAGAGGTATTCTCTTGTAAAATCAGTAAAACTGCCTTCTTTAATTGACTAATGGACGTAGAAACTCTGAAAAGGATTCTTCTCTATTCAGAACCAAATATAATGCTAAAGTCTCCTTAAGCTATGCACTTAAACAAAATATATTAATACAGGAGCTCTGACATCAACAATGGATTATTCTACCAAGGAGATGTTGGCCAGGGAATCCAAGCCCCCACAAAAGGTAAAGGCCCCTTGCCTCCAAACTGGGATATCTGCAGGAAGAGAGGCGATAAGGCCCTGCTGTTGAAGACCTGATATAAACATGGGAAAGATGTATGGAGACCGCACTTGCAAGTATACAGATGGTCTCTGGAATGCCAGAGAGTGTTACCAAAGACCACTAAACCAATAAAGCAAATATAGGTCTCCTTGAGTCAAGCAAGACTCCTCCGTCAGCACCAGCTACACCTCATCTGCCTGGAAATACTGTGCAGCAGTGGCAGCCATATGTCTGTATATCCCAAATCTAATTGGCTATTAGCTCTCTCCTTGGAGGAATAACCCACGGCTGATGCCACAAGCTTACATCCTCTAATGGTTAGGAGATGTTATAAACCACATGAAGACCCTGCCATACTTAACAGAAGAAAATGTAATTCATGAATTAACATACCATGCAAACATCTGTGTCTACACCAAAGTAACCTGATATCCTTTTTCAAATGGAGAGAGAAAGCTACCCCCGTTGACAAGGATGACTGAGATTCACTTGGGGATATGGATTGTTAGTTTTATTCAAATATAATTAGGTTCCCTCATTCCACATGTTAGGACTCCACTCTTGAAATCAGCGCCTTTACTTGCATACAGGGGTCTTGGAGACAAGTAAAGTGATAATGAAAATTTAGACACTCTACACTCTTAAAAATTTTGTCTAATAAATGAGAGATTCTTTTAGGACTGCCAGGGACATGGCCTGAGTTAAAAGGCAAGAGACTGCCCTTCGCTTCTTGCCAGTGCTCAAAGTCATTCATGTAATCCATAGTCCTTATAATCATCATTATGGTTATGATAATCAAGTGCCATGGCCACTCAAGCTCTCATGATAATTGTTGTAATAGAAATACATTAAACTCAACCACAGGTGGCACTCCAATTAAGTTTGATGCCTGTGCATATCATGGGTTGCTAATATCTTGTGATGGTTTGTGTCAAAGTGGTAAGGCTATAGTGCCCAATCATTTCATCAAATATTAAAGTATTTCCATGAAGATGTATTACAGATATGTTTAACATATGTAATCAGCTGATTCTGAATGAGAGATTACCTTGGATAGTGTGGGTGAAATCATCTGAGAGAGTTGGCTTTAACTCACTTGTTTCTAGCTTAGATTATGGGTTTCAAACTATTGAGCAATTTCCAAACTAGTCTGAGTTTCTAGTTTGCTGGTTTGCCTACAGATTTAAAAATTGCCAATCCTCCACAACTGCACGAGACAATTCTCTTTCTATATACACATATGCACACCCATTATCTACATGTACAAATGTATCCTCTTGATTTTCTTCCTCTGAAGAACTCTGACTGACATACATCTCATATTGCTCAGTCCAAAGGAACAACCAAAATAATCGCATGATTCTCTATTTCATGAATTCTTATCAGTCAGGAGCTGAAAGCACGTCTGTGGTGCAACTATGATTAACTAGGAAAAGAGAAGGGCCAGAGGGAACGCTAAAGAATGCAGGAATATCAAATGTAAGGAACAGCTACCAATTTGTAAAGATTAACTTGGATTTTTAATTTATTTATGGTTTGGAGTCAGGGTCCTGCTTTGTCCACCAGTAGGTTTAGACTGAGAAATCCTCAGAGAGCTTAGTCTCAGTCCACTGGACAGCAGAGAAGTTTGTTGAATTCTTCAGTCCAGGGCTGCTGACTAGGATTGCCACGTATGGTGTCGGTAAAAGCTGCTGGAGCCAGTCACCAGGGTGTAAGGAGTCTGCCTGCCAGAGGGCGAAGGTTCAGTTTGTAGAGTGCTGGCAGAAATCTTAGCAGGTTGGTGCCTTTGTATGCCTGGGACATCCCTGTGGTCATACCATAAGAGCAATGGGGAAAGAAAGCTAGAGCCCCCAAGACAAGCTCCTTTCTCTGTTGTGGAGGTGAATCTGAAGGGCTGAGTGTCAAGTATAATGAGACCACATGCCAGCTTTGGGAACATTGTTTCTCCAGTGAGGGCACTTTAGGAGTGTCTCCCCATGCCTGGCTTGGCTCAGAGCAGGACATGTGATTTTTACCTGCAGAAAAAGGCAGTCTTTAAATTTTTTTTATTTATGCCAGGTGTGGTGGTACATACCTTTAATCCTAGCACTTGGGAGGCAGAGGCAGGCAGATCTCTGTGAGTTCAAGGGCAGCCTGGTCTACAGAGTGAGTTCCAGGCCAGCCGGGGCTACAGGGAGACCATCTGAAAAAAAAACCAAAGAAATTTATTTTTATTTTATCTTTTCATTTATTTGTTAGTTTTATTTTATGTGTATGAGTGTATTGCCTGCTTGTATGTATGTAGGTGTACCTGTGTCATGCAATGCCCTTAGAGGTCAGAAGAGGGTGTCAGCTCCCTTGGAACTGGAATTACATACAGATGGTTATTAGCTGCCATGTGGGTGCTGGGATTTGAACTCTGATTCTCTGCAAGAGCAGCCAGAGCTCTTAACCATTGATCCATCTCTCCAGAATGGAGAGAAAAGGCAGTCTTAACTCTCAAATAAAGTGACATCTTAAGAAGAGACGAAAGTCACTCAGGGCAAAGGTGTCTGGACTTATCAATGCCACGCGGCTAAATAGCACTTACTTTGGCCTTGATGCTTTCCACTGCTATGGAAAAAGTGGTTAGAAAACTGAGACTAGGAGGATCTATTAAAAATGGAAGTACAGCAAAACTATCAGTGCTAATCTGATTTATCATGTATAAGAGGGTTTGCATTTTATGCGTTTGTGTATTTCTCTCCTGTTGCTGTGGCCATTGTGATTCAATAGCATTTGGTAGATTTTTAGAGAACTCATAATGCTTCAGTTTTATAAGGTAATAGAAGTAGGCTTTGCATAATATCCACTCTGTCTCTTTGTTTAGTTGAATAAAAAAAAACTACACTGATATTTCCTTCATAGTGGATAAAAAAATCTCAGTTCATAAATGATGAGGTTGTTCCTAGAGTTTGCCATATTTCTGTGGTTAACCTCCATTCCACTGACATAGTGGGAATAATCGGAATCATGCTAGATTTCACCTTTGCTCTCATTTCACACTTTTAGTCAAGCTTCTAGGCCAGTAGCTAGTGTTGGGTGTGACCCATGTGATTCTGAGCAGCCAGGCAGGTATCTGTGAAATGACCGTCTCTTCCTCTGATTTCGTCCTTGGTTCTCAGCTGGTGCTGAGCCATTCCTGAGCCCCATCCGCATGGCATGCTTACATTGAGTGGATTTTTCCACTGTGTTCATGCCCTGTGTGTGTGGCTGCACTTTTCATACTTTCCTGTTTCTGTGCCACATTGTAGGATGCAGAATGCCTGCATGGACAGCCCTGTCTGGGTGAGGATGTAGTCACCATGTTCCCCATCTTTGCTTTCTTCTGTTTCAGAGAAACTGCTCTCTCGTGGGAAGGTGGTGGGGGGAGCTGGGACATTTCCTTTCTTGCTTGTGCTCAGATGTTTTGCAAACACCACAGTATCTTTTTAAGGGTTTATTTATTACCCACCACAACTCTCCAGAAACGAATGCCAGGACATCCCAGATGTCTAGTTTACTTTCAACCTCAATTTTTCTCCTCTATGAAGACAATGAATAAAGAGCTGAAATTCAGGGGAAATGCAGAGAAAAGTGAAAATATCTCATGACTGTTTTTTTTAAAACCTGATAAATGTTAGATCTTAAAGTTAGATCTTAAAGTAATCCATTTGAAAAGTTCACTGATTAAAATTCCACCGGTAATAAATGATATATTTAATTACATAATATACTGCACGTAATATATTACAAACCCTATTATCTGTAATGTGATTATATATCATAGCAAGTTCTAAGCATTTCCCTTGAACTTTGGATGTTTGAGTTGGATTCAGAATATGAAACAAGCACATCTCTTAAAAGTGTCAGACATGCTAGATTTCTTTCTTGGCTTCCATGGAAAAAATAAACACAACATAAAACACCCATTAAACTTTAGAGGTTAAGAATGTGTTTTATGTACTTTATGCTAAAAAAAAATCCCTGCGTTGTATAAACATGTAGATTCCAAGTGAGTTATGGTCATGTGGGAATGACAACAAAATAAGTGGCAGGTTAAAGAATTTAGACACAAAGGTGAAAGGCATTTGGAATTGACCAGAATCTCTTGCCAAGTCAACTTTCTGAGTGGTTTATTTGAAAAAAAAAATGAAGTGTTGTCCAGGAAGTCTCTCAGAGTATGTGAAATGATTCTGAATTTCTTTTAATCTGGTTTCAATTGTAGGCCAGGTCAAGGAAGCTACCAATGTGAGAATAGGAGATTTAGTAGGCTTCTTCTGAACATGACTGTTTTCCTCCTGTAAAAAAGATGACAGTTATGTTATTTTGAGAATTGTGGAGTGGGAGAAGCAGATCAGCCCTTCATACCACTGAAATAGAATCTCCTGGTCCCAGTTCTCCCTCGTTGCTTTGTCCTCATTCTTTAGAAAAGGAAAAAAAAAGTTTTATCTACATTTTGCTTAGAATTATTTTGTAGCTGTATTTGTCTTTAAACATAGATGTCACAAACAGTGAAAATATCCTATTCTGTGGTGACACAGAGACCTTGAAAAATACCCATTCCGCCTCCCCCATCTTCATATCCTATCTCTATCAGCTGAAGGGTTGGCCAGAGGGTTTTATGAAGAACTGTGAGTATCCCTCCCTTTTTGTTGCATAAATCTATGTTTTTGGAGAAACTGGACTGAACTAACATGAAGATTACAAAGTTGAAGGGAGGCTCTTTCCTCACGGGGCAATCCAGATGTCACAGCTTTCTTCTCATCAAGGAAATGAATAGACCCCTTAAGACCAAATTTCTCTCAGCTTGACTGAGTGGATAAATGTTAGTTCCCAGGGGAACACAAGGTGGGAGGTAAAATGGACTCCTCAACAGCCTGCCTCACTTGAAAACAAAATTGGAGTTGGGATCTATTTAGCGACGTGAGGGTGGAGCAACAAAGATTGCACTGGGATCAACTGCGGCTGCGCACTGGTGTATCTCCGTCTCTGCGTTGACAAGCGTGCCACACAAGCTGTCATGGCGACCCGGCTGTTAACAGTGAGCGCTTGTCACCTTCCCATGCTAGCAGCGGGGATTCGAGGGTTACCTGCTACCCGCTTCCACTTCCGCTGTGAATCTAACTCCCCCAGGGCTGTGGTCACCAGGTCCCCTGTAGGGGAAAAGTCACGACTACACCCAACTGTGCGCTGGCACGAGGACCCAGAACCAGAGGATGAAAACATCTATGAGAAGAATCCAGAATTCCATGGATATGACCAGGACCCTGTGGTGGACGTCTGGAATATGCGAACCATCTTCCCTTTTGGCTTTTCCATGGCCTTGGTCTTTGGCACGACCTTTGTGGCATATCTGCCTGACTACAGGATGCGTGAGTGGGCCCGCTGGGAAGCTGAGAGGCTCGTGAAGCACCGAGAAGCCAATGGACTCCCTATCTTGGAATCCAACAGCTTTGAACTCAGCAAGATCCAATTGCTGGATGACTGATAGATTATTGAGTGGGGTTTAAGAATCAGCACAGAATGGTGAGCAGGTCAGGCTAGGACTAAGTTCTATAAAACAGTTAAACTCAGCATTATAACATAGGACATGTTTGTTGATCTACTACTTTGTGTTAGATTCTCTGAGTATGAAGGGAAAAATTTTTATCTGCTCTTGAGGAAGCAAGATAGAACTTATAAATTATAAAGCATTAATCATGTCCATAAGTTTTCTTTTCTATTTTTTTTTTTTTATTATTTATTTATTTTTGTATGTGTATGAATGTACTGTCTGCATGCAGGTCTGTGCACCCATGTGTCGTGCAATGCCGGCGGAGGTCAGAAAGAGGGTCTCGGATTCCCCTGGAAACTGGAGTTCTCCTGGAATTGGAGTTAAAGAGGGTTCTTATCCGCCATGTGGGTGCTGGGGATCGAACCCGGGTCCTCTGCAAGAGCGTCGGTTGCTCTTAACCGTAGCGATCTCTCCAGCCCCCTTTGCTATTTCTTTTTGACATCAGGTCTGGCCTAGAACTCACTCTGTAGACCAGACTGGCCTTCAACTCACAGAGATCCACCTGCCTCTGCCTTCCGAGTGTGTGCTCAACACCTCACCCGGCTTAAAGATGGTTTTTAGCAGCCATGTGGGTACTGGGAATCGAAGCCCCGTGCTCTATAAGAGCAGTTGGTGCTCTAAACCACTGAGCCATCTCTCCAGCCCCAATGGCAGAAAGTTTTCTATCTGATAGGGGTGGTCAGGTGGAGTCCTAAGAAGTCCACCTTGAGCACTGTAAAAGAATTAGTCTTCATAGGTTGAAAAAGACATATTTAAGCCAGGTGTGGTGGCAAGTGCCTTTAGCCCCAGCACTTGGTAGGCAGAGACAAGTGGATCTCTGTGAGATCAAGGCCAAACTGGTCTACATAGTGAGTTCCAGGCCAGCTGTGGCTTATAAGGAGACCATGTTTCAAATACACACACATGCACACAAAGAGATATTCTGAAACATTGGAAAGAAGTAGAATTATTCTTGCTCATCTACAATGTGAGTTTCTCCATTATAAAACATATTTATTTAACAGTTTGGTAGGCAATAAATGCAAGATTGTTCATTATAAAAATCTGAAGACTTAGGTAAGGTAACCTTGATAGGCTAAAGCTCAGGGATTGCTATCTTGTTAGAAAGTAAATATCTTTTTTTTTTTTTTTTTAATTTTATTTTTTTGTCTTTTCGAGACAGGGTCTCCCTGTCGCCTCAGCTGTCCTGGAACTCACTATGTAGACCAGGCTGGCCTTGTACTCACAAAGATCCTCCTGCCTCTGCCTCCCGAGTGCTAGGATTAAAGGCATGTGCCACCATGCCCGGCAGGAAGTAAATATCTTAATGATCATTACTTGGAGGGAAAAAAATCACTTCAGAGGAAAGTGATATCAGAAATCTTGAGGGTTCCCTTTAAGAAAATCAGACCAACTCACCCCATCTTGGTTAAGAACAAAAATATGCTTTGGACTAGAGAAATAAATAAATAAATGCCAGTCAATCTTTCCAAGAAAATAACTCTGATTATTTTATATGGGGGAAAAAAAGGACTGCACTTGAAACCACTATACCAAAATTTTCTCCCTCCTTTAGATTTTTAAAATTAAAAACGAGATCTCATGGGGGCTGGAGACACGGCTCAGTGATTGAGTGCTTATTGTCCTTGTAGAGAAGTAGAGTTTGGTTTCCATCACCCACATGGGGCAGCTCACAAATGTCTGTAACCTTAGCTTGAGGGGATCCAAAGGCCTCTTCTGACCTCTGTGGATACTTGCATGGCATGTATACACACACACACACACACACACACACACACACACACACACACTATAAATCTTAAAAACACAAAAACAAAAACCAAGATCTCATTATGTAGCCCAGGGATGGCCATCAAACTCTTGATCTTTCTGCCTCAGCCTTTCCTTATTGGGATTATTGGAATGTACTAGACAGGGATTACAGAGTTTTAGTGTGGCATTTATAAGCTACATTACAGTTTTACCTGAAAAATAATCAGCCTGATTCAAAGGCCAAGAGTGGACCCAAACTCTGAGAGTTTGTTTCTTCAGATCTGTTGGAATTGCTCTGGGTCTCACCCATCCAGTTTGTCCAGCATGAACTGGGGACCTACAAGCTTGGATCTACCCTTTATAAAAGAATCTTGCTGTTGACCCTAAACTATCTCATACAACAATGTCAACATTCTTCTAAATTATTCCCACTGTTTTCAATGAGAGTGCCACAACACTTCCAGCACTTTGATGTGCTAATTCAAGCATACCTATTCACTATTTTTGGTGGAAGGAAAAGTGGGCCCCTGAGATATCAAGATCTGGTATCCAAGTCATAAGAGTACATGGCTCAGTGAGCTTGTTTACATTATAAACAATAGCTTTTTAGTACGTTTGAATAAAAATCACTAGTCTAGATTCTATCTATATTGTAAGACATTCCTACATTTTTTTTTTTTTGGTCTTTTTGAGACAGGGTCTCCCTGTAGCCCCAGCTGTCCTGGAACTCGCTCTGTAGACTAGGCTGGCCTTGAACTCACAAAGATCCGCCTGCCTCTGCCTCCCAAGTGCTAGGATTAAAGGCGTGCGCCACCACGCCCGGTGACATTCCTACATTTTAAAATCACTTAGAGATGTCATTCTAAGAGACCAAGTGTGCAACAGGGTGGGGGCTGTCTCAGTGTAATGTCTCCTGTGGCAGAAGATGCAGCTCCAGAAAGCAAATAAATTGTAGGAGGCAAAGGACACAGAGCATGATCTAGTAGCAATGATGCTCAGGCCACTTGAAGGTCTTAGGAAAATCTTTTACCTTTTTTGGGAGGTTTCCTTTATCTATACCCAAGGATATTGGGTATGATCTTTAAACTGTAAAAGCAGGTATATATTAACATAGTACTAGGTAGCCATTGTCTTAGACTGAATTGTAGGTAAAATTTGTGCATATTTGCCTGTAATCCAGAAACTTGATGATTCAATAAGAAAGATCTAAGGGCCCTGATCCAAAGTGTCATTTGAAGGATTCAGAGTAGCAGTACTATAGGTTATTTCACGGTGACTCAAGATGGAGACGCTCGCCTAAATTCTCTACCATCAGGTGTCTATGGAGACTGAGTCCTCAGGTGTGGACTGAGGAGAAAGTCTCAAGAGACCAGCAGAGAGGTGGTTTATGATTTCTGAACTAGCCAATAGCCTTTAAGATACCAACAATGCCTTCCTTCACATGATTACATTTTCTCTAGTTTTTCAGCAGCCACAAATTGGGCCATATTTTCTGTGAAAGACATGAAGAACAAGAAAAAAAAAATCAAAGGATATTTCATAGCAACACATCCTCAGATCTAATTACTATTTTTAGAAAACAGGGAAAGAGAACAGACCTGCAGTAACTATTAAAGATGCATGTATCATCTAGAGAGAGAATAGACTGTTATTCTGTTATATCTACATATACAATTCTGTTATAAAGTTAATGGAAAAGTCAACTCTCAAAATAGAAGATAAATACTGGAGTTGAGGAAGCACATGATTGACATAGGAAAATTCTGAATTTCTGTGCTAGCCAAGTTGTCCCAACTGAGATGAGACGGGAATCAAGAAGGAATGGTGGCCCACACCACAGAGAGAAAAACATGATGGGTACGATAAATCTGACCAAGAATCCATGGCTGGGGAGCTTGTAGGCCCCAGACATAAATGTACTACTATTATTTGACTAAATGGACATAGTATCAAGCTGCTTTCTAAAGATCCATCTCTAAATACCCATAGATTACTACAGCTCTAGTTCTCATCAGAGAGAAGCTTCTTTGTGTGGTGAGATGGTAGTTAATGCATAAACTTACAGCCCATCAAAATTTAGAGAATAAGTATCTGTGGAGTGCCCAGTCATAAATGGGACATCTATATCACACCCTTTCCCCCAGGCTCAGGGAACATCTTAGTAGAGGGGTGGGAGTGGAAAGATTATAAGAGCTAGATAGAGGTCAGGGAGGACCAGGGTGAAACAGGATCTTCTGGATGTGACAGGCCCGCTACACTCATGAGCTCACAGCAGCTGTGGTTGCCCACATAAGACCTGGACAGGATCAAGCCACTCAATATTCTAGCATAGAAGGAAGATGGGCTTGGCCCTGAGATGCTATTGAGAGTTGATGGCTTCTAGGGAGTGGAGAACCAGTTTTCTTTAGGGGTGTGGTTCCTGGTAGGTCCACCATGCTCCATGGAGTTTCCCACACTCACACTTTTAGGGTCCGCACTAATTGGATTTGGCGAATTATAAAAAAGAAAGGACATTGGGAGGGAGCATAGCACAACTGGAGGAATTAGGAGGAGCGGTGGGGATGAATGTGATCAGAATTAATAAATGCATACATTAAAAAAATTAAGTGCAAAGTCTATTATAAGTCAATACAGTGGCAATTCACAGCAACAGCAAAGTAAAGTGGATGAAAAATGACGATTTTCCAGTCATCAACTATTACATGCCCAGTGGACAGGACTGACCACTGGAATGAACACCATGAAGGACACTCTGACCTTACTTGATTGTTTATGTATGTGTTTATTTATTTATTTATTTGGAGTTAAAAAAAGAATAGGGAGCAAATGGAAGTCATAAAGGGCAGACAGTTCCTTGGAGGTTGGTCGATCATTTGTAATTGACCAAGTGAATTGCAAAGCAGACTTTATAGCAGGAACAAATTTGTTTGAGGAACGGGTTTAAATTTTTTCAGGCTATACAAGTTGAACATCCCTTATCTTATGTATTTAGGATTTCAGACTTTGGAATATTTGCATCTACATGGGTCCCAAGTTTAAAAATGAAATTTATATGTTTCATGTCTACCATATTTTTGGGTGTGTCTGTATTAAGGGTGACTGTGACAATTCATGGAATTTCCCATGTGTGAAATGCTTAAAAAATTTAGATGTTGAAGCATTGTAGATTCAGAGGTTTGGATTAGGATTATAAACCTAGAGAGAGTGAAGGTTCTGATGTAATTATTCTGGAAAATTACTTTCTAAAAAGTTTATGCTTTAAAGGAGGTTGATTTTCCCCCATTGAGTGACTTTAATAGCTTTTAAGAAAAATAACCCTTAAAATTTAAAACTACATATGCAGTTATTCTTGTTTCTGGAATATGGTGTGATTTCAATACTTGAATGTGTGTAATGTTATCAAATAAGAGCTCTGGCATATCCACCACTGCAGTTATTGCCCATTTCTTTGTATATTTCTCATTTTAATAAAATGTGTCATGGGCTAGGATGTAATGTGGCCTATGAAAATACCTTCCTCTACCATCTTGAATTGTACATATATCAGGTTACTTAATAAGTGTCCTTCTTTTTGGTTTGAAGCAGTGCAGGACTCCACATGGAGAATGTGTTCAGCCTATAGCACAATTTCCCCTGACTTTCTCCTATTATCTTCCTCAGAGTCCATGTTCTGCTCAATACTCTGGTCCTCACCCTGCTGTCTACTGAACCCTGTGCCTTGGGAACAACTGCTTCACAGGATGGGGACAGGAAAAATGAAATCATTGCTTTGCCTCAGTGTTAGAGTTTGCCAAGAGGACTTTCATAGCAAGGAAGTCTGTATTTTTAGAATTATCATGTTCTGTTTAAATGTTGTGAACATTCATTTTCAACCTACTATATTTAGTGAAAGTTTAATTACCCAAGTAGGGAAACTAGTTTTAAACCATCACCTTTCATTCCCCCTCATCAAAACACTGCCACTCCTCAGCCCCCAAGGCTGAGAATGGCAACTTCAGCAACACCTGGTGAGGGCAACAAGAGGAATTCCATGCTTGATTGTTGCCTAAGCCCATGAAGCAGAAGCAGGTGAAGCCTGCTGTGAGCACCCATCACCACCTGTTCTAACCCTGCCTCCTCTCATGGACTGGGCTCTAGCCACATGCTCCGTGGGCTGGGCTGGGCTGCTCCAAGTTCTGTGAAACAGAATGTCTTCCCTTACCTCACAGAAATCATGCTCATGTCTTCTAAAATAGAACTCAGGAAACAGAATCTCTTTGTACTGTCCACAGGTATCTAAAAATTGGGAAGCTATGATCTGAATGACAACATTTCTTGGAGGTTTTGGTGAGGCTGATATTCCCCTCTTTACTCCTCCACTTTGAGTGGGGTCTGCTCCAAACTTAGGGAAAATCAAGTGGGGCCAGTTAGAGAACTGGGCCAGGAGTCCAGGCTGATGCTGGTATAAACTGTATGTTAGTAGGAGACTTGAGTGTGCTGGATGGTTTTGGTGTCAGCTTGACACACCTGGGTTGAGGGAGCCTCAATTGGGGATTTCCTCCATTGGACTGGCCTGTGGACATATCTGTGGAGTATTTTCTTGATTGTTGTGTTTTGTGGGAGGGCCCAGCCGACTGTGGTTGGTGCCAACTCTGTGCAGGTTGTTGTATATTGTATAAAAAAGCAGGCTGAGCATGGGCCGGGAGAGCAAGTCAGTAAGCAGCATTACTCCATGGCCTATGCTTAGGCTCTGGCTTCCAGATTCCTGCCCTGAATTCCTATGTTGGGCTCCCTGGGTGGCGAACTGTGACCCTGGAGATGTGGGATTAGTGAACCCTTTCCTCCCCAGTTGGTATTGGTTGGGGTGTTTTGTCACAGCAATGGAGAAGCAAACTAGAAGTGTTAAGTGCCTCTACAAATGCTCTGAGATAAAAAAATACAATATCATACAACTCATTTGCTTATTTAGCAAAGGCCAATAAGTGCATTCTTTTTTTTTAAACATTTTTTAAATTTTTTTATTAATTTTATTTATTTCTGTATGTGTATGAATGTACTGTCTGCATGCAAGTTTGTGCACCCGTGTCGTGCAATGCCGTGGAGGTCAGAGAGGGTGTCGGATTCCCCTGGAACTGGAGTTCTCCTGGAATTGGAGTTTCAGATGGTTCTCAGCCGCCATCATACTTATAGAAGGAGAACTCAGAAGAAAAAGGATGTTATGAGTCTGGGCAACAAAGAAATGTAAGGGATTGGATGAGTGAGTGAAGGGGACCAACTTGGCACTTCCCAAATTCTATGTGCCTGTGAGTCATCTGGGGACTGGTGAAATGCAGTTTCTCATTTTGCTCTGTGATTGGGAGGGGTCCCAAACTGCTTCTCTAATGAGCTCACATGTCATGATGCAGCTGGACCACATTGTACCAATGGATTCTAAACCGCAGGCAGAGAAAGAAGTATGTGCTCACACAGTCTGCATGCTGCTCTCTAACTGCCAGCTACCGAGGCAATTAGAGATAAAGTGGTTGTCCTACCTGTCCCATGGTTAATTTTCAGAAACATATATTCTCTGGACAAGACATTTCCCTCCTTTAAGTCCGCTATTTATATTCACTTTAAATTCACTTTTATAATACTGGGACTTCCGTCAAAGAGGGTAGACTAAAGAGATGGAAAATATTTATTTCATCATTCTCCATAAAATTTTCCAGAAAAAAACCTGGGGGGGAGTGTTAAAATATGAATTTACTGTCAAAAAACCTCAAAGACTAACTCTAAGTGCTAATATCTGGAGATGGCTCCCACTGCAGTAACAATTAAATATAGATTCAGGAAGACCAAGAGAGGAAGCGTTTGTGTGTATACATCTCAGAAATAGGTGGTGGTGAGCTGTTTCCTTAAGCAGAACGTACTCTGATGGCAAACCAACCAATTTTTTGGAATGCCAGGAAATCACATGCATGCTGGGGCATCACAGTGTTTCTGGGTCCCATTTGATTTCATAGAAAAGTGGGGCAAGCAGAATTGCAGACATGTAGGACTGCTCCTTATGGTTTGTCCCCTGGGAAAGTGGAGTCGAAGAGCAGTAGCCACAGCAGCCCACATCTGTTGGCTGAAGAGAAGTAGAAACCATGATGGTGCACACATCAGTCCTGTCTTATGATTCCTCCTGGAGCCTGGGAGAACTGCCAGCTTGGAGCATGAGCCACCTCTAAGGGCCAAGAAGGATGCAGTTCACAGTTCAAAGCATGCACAAGACCCATGCAAACTCAAGTAAAGACCCAGTACAGAACTGGGGAAATGGGCAGTAGACCCCAATCATAGCCGAATAATTGTTGGGCAGCTGTTACTGCTGGATGAGGAAGAGGTGATCTTCTTTAAGGGAGGGACTCTGGATAGGCTGACTAGAGCCCAGTGGATGAACTTGCCCTGGGGACATTAACTTAACATAAATAACAGACTGCATGTAATCCAGTGGTGGTGGCGGGGCTATGGGAGGGTGCTGATGGGTGAGTATAGAGTTGATTGAAATGCTGTGTATGAAATGGAGAAATATTCAATAAACTATACAAAAATCACCAAATGTAGGTATGTGTTACACTTATTTCTTGAAGTATTCTCTTTGTTGTCATAAAAACACATAACCTAAATTCATAATCTTACTGTATTTCTCTTTTGGAGACAGGGTCTCGGTATGCAACTCTGGGTGTCCTGGGACTCAAGATCTGCTTGTCTCTGCTTCCTGAATGCTGGAATTAAAAGCATGTACCACCATACCTGGATTTGCTGTAATCATTTTAAGTGTGTGATCTGGTGACATGCATTATGTGCATAGCGTTTTGCAACTATCAGCAGGCCAAGGAGAAACTTTGCTCTCTTTAACCTGTATATCTCTATCTCTCCCTCCTCTGTCCTGTGGGAACTTTTGGTCTACTTTTGTCTCTGAACTTGCTAGTGCCAGATATTTCAGTCCTCCTTATTTCATTTAGTATATTTTCCAAATTATTCCATGACATAGCATGTTAGATCTTCATTCCTTTTTTTCTATTCTTTATTTTTTCATTTTTTGATAATAAGTAATAATTTATGAATACAAATATCCTTCATGTAAAACCAATTTGCAAGCAATTGTACCCAAACCCACACAGCCCAAGGGTCCCACCATCCAGTTGGGGGGGCTTGTATGTACAATCAAGTTGATTAAATAAGTGTCCAGTCTATATTGCCATAGTTTCACCATTCACCCCAATTGCAGCCCTTACATTCTACCATGTCCCCTCTTCCGCAGATTGTTCCCTAGACTTAGTAAAGGGGCACAGGTGGATGAGAAGCAAAACAGTTTACTTTCTCTGGAGCTGTCATTTCGGACTCTGGTCAGTTCTGGCTGTTCCCTTTCATGGGGTGACAGTTTGTCCAGGAATAACCTTTCAATCCTACTAATGAAGCACAAGCAATTAGATATATAGGTATTTAAATAGTACTAATTGTTATGGTAGGTTACTTTGGTATAGACACAGATGTTTAGATGGTATGTTAATCCATGAATTACGTTTTTTCTTTCTGTAAAATATGAACAGAATCTTACTGTGGCTTATAACAACTCCTAACCACTAGAGGATGTAAAGTTGTGGCATCAGCCATGGTTATTAATTAGATTTGGGATATAAAAACATACGGCTGCCACTGCTGCACAATATTCCAGGCAGGTGAGGTGTAGCTGAGGCTGACGGAGAGTCTTGCTTGACTCGAGGAGACCTATATTTGTTTTTTTGGTTTGGGGGCCTTTGGTAACACTCTCTGGTAATTCCAGAGAACAGCTGTATACTTGCAAGTGCAGTCTACCAAATAGATCTTTCTCATGTTAACATCAGGTCTTCCACAGCATGGCCTTATTGCCTCTCTTCTTTTTACAGGCAAGAAGCCTTTAACATTTTTTGGGAGGGGCTTGGATTCCCTGGCCAACATCTCCTTTCATAGAATAATCCATTGCTGAGATCAGAGCTCTCCTATATTAATAAATTTTGCTTAAATGCACAGCTTAAGGAGACTTTATAGTCATTAGATGTGGGTTCTGAATAGAGAAATCCTATTTCACAGTTTCCTATGTATTTATCATGAAAGAAGGCAGTTTTACCATTGTATACGAGATTACCTCTATAAACGTTGGCTCCAATTTACAGTAAGAGGATCTCGTCATCATCATATTCCTCTTGTTCTATGAAAGGAGGTAAGAAGGTCTCTCGGTATTAAAACGTTGGGGCACCTAGAAGGTAAACTTCATTAAGAATCAGTATAAACATTGTTACAAGTAGGATCCACTTAAGGGTTTGATGCCTGTAGCATCCAACGTTCTTCCTTTCAATGTTCAGAGTGGCCAACCTTTCTCCTGGCACTTTACCTTTTTACATTCTACTCAATGTAAAGCTGTAGCTTTTCTTTCTCAACCATTAATTTGTGACGTTTTGAACCGTGGGAACATACAAATCTTTCCTGTATTAGTTTTAAGATTTAAATTGCAGGTTTTGAGAAAAGGTTTCATATATATCTGTAATCCCCTTTTTTTATTTTAGGTTTTTGTGTTTTTGACCCATGAGTCTACCAAAAAAGGCATTTGTACACACATACCTATAGGCAAGGAATCAAGGCCAGATTTCCCTCAAAAATTCACCCATTTTGTGTTTTGGGTGACTGTATGATGTCATTACTTGGGAACAAACTTAATCACTTAAGTTAAATCATCCTACTGGTAAGAAGAGAATGCGACAAGATGATACTGTACAACAAAAATTTATGAGAAACATTTTAGATGTGCCAATCGTGAGTTTTTTTAACAAGATTTTTTTAAAAATTTTTCTTTAGTTTTATTTATTTCTGTAAGTGTACGAATGTACTGTCTGCATGCAATCTGTGCACCCATGTCTGGGCAATGCCCGTTGAAGTCAGAAGAGGGTGTCGGATTCCCCTGGAACTGGAGTTCTCCTGGAATGGAAGTTTCAGATGGTTGTTATCTGCCAATTGGGTGCTGAGATTCAAAGCTTTGTCTTCTGCAAGAGCATTCGGCGCGCTTAACTGCTAGGGCATCTTTCCAGCCCACCCCTGTTATACAATATTTTAAGTAAATTGACAGTGACAGTTTATATTTCCCATTAACTCAGATGCATTATTACCGTTTTTGATCAAAACCTTTAAACTAATGTTTAATATACATACAGATTTACTTTTTGCTATTTGTACACACACCATGTAAAACTGTAGACAGAGTCTGGGCAAAATTGGGTAATTGTTGAACGCACGTCAATTATATAGTATCGAATATAGACCGTGTCCCTCTCCGCCCCTCCCACCCCTCCAAATCCACCATTTCAGTCAGTTTTTCCTGATGCAAGCACCTTTCCTGGTGTTGTTGTTCTTTTAATATGCAATCCCTCTCCACAAGAAATATGTACAACTGGTTTATTGGGCGCGAGCATCCACAGGATGAGGAGGGGTACCATTACTCATTTGTTTTTCTGGGACTGGTGTTACTTCACTTAACACAGTTCTGCTAGTCGCATCCATTTACCTGCAAAGTCAGATGTTTCTTTTTCTTTATTGGTTGCGTAGAACGCCATTGTGTAACATACCACATTTTCTCTATCCACTCACAGTTGAGGGGCATTTTGGGTTTGGTTCAGTTTTTTGCTATTGTTGAACGAGCTGCAATAAATATAGCTGGTGTCACCGCGCTGCTGTCTCGCCGCAATGGACTTCAAACACGCGGACAACAGGATTCTTCTGCAGTAAACTTTATTGTGTACAGTTCTCTTGTGAGAAGGACCCCGAAAAGGGGAAGAGGCACTGCTTATATAGCATTCTAGAGGGTTCGTGTATGCTCTGGATAGTTGCACTGTCCCATGACTCATTTGCATGTTAAAAGCGGGAGCTGAGAGACTAGTAGTCATGCGCAGTTTCTCCAATGCAAAGGCAACGGCGGGAAGGGGCTTGTAGTGACTCAGGAAGTCGTCGCCATCTTAGGGCGTGGTACGCGAGCGACAAAGCACACTCGTGCAGGCTACCAAAAGTTCCCCCTTATCTAATTATATGGCTGGGGGAGAATTGGTCTGTCCTTAGGTTGCCATTGTAGAGGTATTCCTTACCCGTCATGGGGACAGCAAACAGCTATTAGTTGATGGTTTCTTGCGGCGTCCCGCAAGTTTACCCAGCAGGGTTTCGCGGCGTCCCGCGAGCCTCTGCTAGTGTAGGTGTTGGTTTGCTCCCTGTCTTAGGTTGGTAATACTTGCAGTAAGTCTTACCCGTCATTGACTACTTCTCCAGCAGCGAGAGCCATATATTGGGGGACGAGCCTACCTCCAATGCTGCAAGGGCCTGTGCAATGACCATTTTATCTCTTTGATGCTGGGCACGGAGTCGGCACACAATCCAGAGCATAACTACAATCCCTCCACAAAAGCAACAAAAGTCCAAACCCTGCTACCCCCGCTCATTCTTTAAAATGTGAGGCAGCGGCAGCGATCCAGGAAGACAGTCCTTCAGCAAGGGAGACATCCACTCTGGGCGAATTTACGGTGACAATCGCCATGCGGAGTTGATTGATCAAATTGTCAAATTCTCCAGTCCAATGACCTAAAAGATATCTAGACAATTGTTTAGACAAATTTGCTGCTTTTGTGAAATTATGATATTGGATGCTGGTTACACACAGATCAGGGTATTTCCACTCGCAGCCAAGCTGAGCCAGCTGCCATAACACATCTATTTGTTCTTGGACTAGGTCTATCCGTTGGTTTACTACCATAAGTCCACTCTTTAGCTGGGCATTAGCCTGGGATTGTAAGTCCAGGGCTTGTGCTACAGAGAAGAATAAATTGTTGAGTGATTGGGCTGTTTGTACAGTTTGGAGTCAAGCTACGCTCAGTGGGCAGCAGCAGCGGCACTAGCAGCAGCTATAGAAATGGCAGCAATAATGGCAGCAGATATACCAAAGTCCCTTTTTTGTCTAAATAAAGTCATGGAATTGGGAGCATCTACGGGGACGGGAATCCAGCGGGGTATACGGACAACCAAGGCAATAGAAAATTGGGTAGCATTCCAGCAAAAGGAGTAGAAACAAGTATCAGGCCCACATCTGAGTGCATTATTCATATAATCACTGCCATTATAAAGTAAAAACAGGAAAGGTGGATGGAGGCAAACTGGAGTAGGTTCACATGTGACAAACAGGCTAAGCGATTTCTGGTTCCCGGCCAGTGCTTGCACACCGGCGGAACGACTTGAAATTTGGACTGTGCCAGTTGAGATGGCAAGTGCATGAGTTCCTCCCTTTATCATAGATAAGGGAGCAATCTCAGTGCAGCTTCCATGAATACCACATAGTAGCCAATTATCAAAAGGATGATTGGGATGAGTCAGAGCCCCATCTCCAACCCTAGGATTAGCGGAAAACCAATTGTCAGAGGAAATCAAGGTCAGGGAGAGAATGGAGGCATTACCGTCTCCAAGTTCCTGGGAGATGCCTGGGGAGAAGGTAAAGGATAAATTCTTATTTGCCCATTCACTAGTCTGTGATTGACATCCGGTCCATGGCCACAGGCCTTCAGGCTTGGCGCCCATGCAGTGTGGAGAATACCTTGGTTGAGTAGGTGGTCTGTTGCCAATGTTTGAATGGCCACCACCATTAATCATGGACATACCTACATAATAGAAGGAGGGATTGTCAGATAGGTCTGGGGACATGGTCCAGACTGCCGTTTGCATGCCTAGGACAATACATTCTGATTGGCTAATGCTATGTTTTGAGAGATTAAGGAATGCTGGAATGAAAAAACATAGACTGCCACTAAGCAGAAGACTTCTATTCTCATTAATACTAGCAATCTCTTTATCCATTGGCAGATAAGGTAATTCTAGGGAGGAGTTAGTAGTGAAAAGGCGGGGGAATACTTTACTATTATGGCGAACTGGCATCGGTCTCGGGAATGCTGACAAGATTCCCCAGCGCAGTTCCCCTTTTGCCCCCATCATCTCTGTCAGGATCAGGAGTTGACAGTAGCAGGGGCACCTTTATCCTTTTTCTCCAACACTTTTCGTGTCAGCCGTTCAGGTACCCAAATCGGATTCTCTTCTTCCTGTGGAAAAACACAAATAGCTCCCCTGGATCTTATTAATATAGGATCCGGGCCTCTCCATTTTCCAGATATTACATCTTTCCATTTCACTAATTCCTTTTGTGTTATTGACCAGGAATTGTGACGCTCAGCTGCAGAGCGGCCCTGGTCGTCACCAAATTTAAAAAATTCAGAGTAAATAAAGTTACTGAGATAATTACTTTAGGTACAGGAGGTGCATTCTCCAGTCCCCCTTTTTGTTTTAGCATGTGTCGTTGAAGTTGCGAGTGCAACGTTATCACAATACCCTGACCCTGTGGATTGTAGGGTAATCCAGTAAGGTGAGTGACTCCCATTTGTCGACAGAAGTGTCCAAATTTGGTTGCTGTATAAGCGGGGCCATTGTCTGTTTTTAATATTTGTGGTAAGCCCCAAGCACTCCAGGCTTCCAGACAATGCTGAATTACATGCGCTGTTTTTTCTCCTGAGAGGGGAGTTGCAAAAATAACACCAGAGCATGTATCAATAGACACATGCAAGTATTTTAATTTACCAAAAGATGTGATATGTGTAACATCCATTTGCCAGACCTGTAAGGGGCGCAAACCGCGCGGGTTGATGCCTACATGGGGGGTAGGGAGGAACTCAGCACAATTGGCACATTGTAGAACTACCTTGCGGGCTTCATTGCGGGTTAAAGAGAAACGCCTGCGCAAGGTTTCAGCAGTTACATGAAATTGGGAATGAAACTTTGTGGCTGCTTCTATGGGGCTAAGTATAGGAAAAGCCATGGCTCTAGTAGCAAGATCTGCTTGATGATTACCCAGTGCCATAGGACCTGGCAGGCCCGAATGAGCACGAATATGTGTAATATAAACGGGGGCAGTCCGGGAAAGAAGCTCATTTTGGATTTGTTGAAAAATGGGGGCAACTGTGCTGGACGTCCTGATTAGCCCCGCAACTTCCAAGGAGTTAACAGCATTCACCACATAACTGGAATCGGACACAATATTAAGAGGTCCAGGGAAATTTTTCAATACCTCCAATACCACTTGGCACTCTATTAACTGGGGGGAGTTGTGATCGAAATGCATGATTTCAGTCTTTCCCTCATGGACAAATGCACCTGTTCCATTCTTGGAGCCATCAGTATAAACTATAGTTCCCTCAGGTATGGGTTGGGCCCTGGTAACGCGAGGGAACACCAAAGGTTGGGTTTGAGCAAAATTCAATATTGGGTGTTTAGGATAATGATTATCAAAAATTCCTTGGAAGGTTGTTACCAGAATGGCCCAATCATCATTAGTGGCTGCCAATATTTGTAATTGTTCTGTAGTATAGGGGATGATAATTTTATGAGGTGGCAGACCAAAGTGAGTAATTGCTGCTTTAAGGCCTTTCAATGCTAACTTAGCCACTGCAGCAGTATACCAGTCAATTGTCTTTGCGGGAGATGCGTGAGGATGTATCCAGAGCAGTGGGCCCTGTTGCCACAAAACTTCAGTAGGTAGTCTGGCAGTTTGTAGAACGCACAAGTGAAAAGGCTGAGAGTATTTAATTCTTAGTAGTTGAGTCTCGCTTAAAGCGTGTTCTACCTTTTGTAACGTGGCCAAAGCATCTTGTGTCAAGATGCGGGGTGATGATAGATGTGGGTCACCCTCCAAGATATCAAACAGCGGTTTTAGCTCTGCTGTGGGTATTTTGAGAAAGGGGCGTAACCAATTGATATCACCCATTAATTTCTGAAAATCATTAAGTGTACGTAAATGGTCTTGTCGAATTTCAAGTTTCTGAGGTTTTATTAAATCTGGATAAATGATGTTTCCTAAAAATCGTCCTATTTGGGTGCTCTGCACTTTCTCAGGGGCAATCACAAGCCCTTTGTTTTGTAATAATTTGACTAAGGTATCATATGCATTATAGACCTCCGTCAGGTTGTTACCACATAGGAGGATGTCATCCATATAGTGAATGATTATCAAAGATGGGAACTGTGTTCTTATGGGTTCAAGAGCCTGTTGTATGAATAATTGACACATGGTGGGACTATTGGCCATACCTTGAGGTAAGACTCTCCATTGATACTGCTTATCCGGTCCTGCATGATTAATAGTGGGCAGGGTAAATGCGAATCTCTCTCTATCCTGAGGGCAAAGTGGGATGGAAAAAAAGCAGTCCTTGATATCAACTATAAGGGTTTGCCAATGGCTTGGGAGGGCCGATAACAGGGGGAGCCCATGCTGAAGCGGGCCAAAAATTTTCATTTGAGCATTTATAGCACGGAGGTCATGAAGCAACCTCCATTTCCCTGATTTCTTTTTTATGATAAAAATAGGAGTATTCCAAGGTGATGTGGAGGGTTCTATATGTTTAAGTTCCAATTGTTCTTGTATTAATTGATGGGCCGCAGCAAGTTTCTCAGAGGATAAGGGCCATTGAGGAACCCACACCGCTTCCTCTGTAAGCCAAGGTATGGGTATTGAACCCTCAACGGCCGTTAGGAAAAACCCAAACCCTGTCTGTTTAGTTTTTGTTTGGTTGCTAAAGGTTCAGTTCTTCCCTGATGAAATTTGCCTAGACCCTTTCCAGGGAGGTATCCCATTTTTGCCATCATATTTTGGGCAGGGGCAGAATAATTATTCATAAGTTTTAATCCCAACTGTTTCATAATATCCCTTCCCCAGAGATTAATGGGCAAAGGGAGAACGTAGGGGGTGAACTCTCCTTGTTGTCCTTCCGGTGCTTTCCATCTTAAAGCCTTAGAGCTTATGGAGGGTGATGACTCGTACCCTAAGCCTTATAAGGAGTGAGCGGACAGGGTTACAGGCCATGCAGTAGGCCACCATTGAGCGGCTATTATGCTCTTGTCAGCTCCAGTGTCCAGCAGTCCCTCAAATCTCTTTCCTTCAATTAGTAAATTTAATGTAGGCCGGGAATCAAGGTCGGCAATTAGGTAGGTGGAATCAGTGCCAGTTGAGCCAAGTCCATTATCCCCTCGGTCAATTGCATGAGCTGAAAACAAATTACGGCAACTAGGGAGAACAAGGAGCTGAGCGATGCGGTCTCCAGGAGAGATTGAAAAAAGTCCCCTGGGAGATGAGCACATTATTTTAAGTTCTCCTGTGTAATCCTGATCAATAACTCCAGGGTGGACAACCAGACCCTTTAGTGCCATTGAAGAACGGCCTAACAAAAGGCCGACAGTGTTTTTTGGTAGCAGGCCATGAAAGTCAGAGGGGATAGGCTGTATCCCCATTTGGGGAGTTAAAACTATTTTGGTGGTGGAACGGAGGTCCAATCCCCCGGAGCCTGAGGTGGCTCTTCGTGGGAATCCTTCTGTGATTGTGTCCAATGAATGCGAGTGAGAGGACCCCCATATTTTTGAGGGCCCTGAGGGCGGGGGCCCCGCATCCCGTTTTTTGGATCCTCTAGGGGACGCCCTTTAATGTCTCTTGTTGACCGACATTCATTTGCCCAATGTTTACCTTTCTTGCATCTGGGACATAGGCCAGGGATTTTTATATTGCTTTGATTAGTGCAATTCTTTTTCATATGTCCTGACATCCCACATTGAAAACAAACTGGAGATTTAGTGGGTTTGATTTGTCTTTGTCCTTGTAATATTGCCGCCGCTAGGCCGGCGTTAGTGAGGGGTCCCCCTATTTCCCTACATGCCCTTAGCCAGGATTGTAAACCTTTAGTTTTGCGGGGGATGATAGCAGCCCTACATTCCTTAGTGCATTGCTCAAAAATAAGCTGTTCTACGAGGGGCATTGCCTGCTCTTGGTCCCCAAAAATTCTGCCAGCAGCTTCCAGCACTCGGGCAACAAAGTCAGAGAAAGGCTCATTTGGGCCCTGTATTTTCTTGGTTAAGTTTCCCGAGACCTCTCCCTTATTTGTGAGTGCTTTCCAAGCCCTAAAAGCCGCAGTGGCAATTTGGGTGTACGCTGTAAGAGGGAAATCAATTTGTTCGGTTGCAAATTCTCCTTGCCCAGTAAGCATGTCAAAAGTTATTGTGGCGGTCTCACCTCCCACAGTGGCGTTCAAACGAGCTTGCGCCTGGCAGGCATCATGCCAGAGGGCTTTCCATTCTAAATACTGTCCCATTGTTAAAAGACTGGCTTTTGCTATATACTGCCAATCTGTTGGCATCATGGCAATGGTAGCCAGACGTTCTACTTGAGACACAGTAAAATTAGCATTGACTCCATAAGCTCGGACGGATTCTGCTAACTCCTTAACCTGTTTGTGCTCCACAGCTTGGTGGGCCCGACCACCGTCTTCATTTTCAATGACCGGGAACATTTGCCTCATGGCCTGGCGTACCTCTGGGGAACAAAAGGAGGTGGAGCACCGCCCAGGTACATAGGGAGGAGGAGCGGAAGGTACCGAGCTGCGGGGCTTGTTTACTTTCAGTTTTAACCTGTCTCGCCTCCGGGCAGGCTGAAAGTGTTCAAGTTTATACCGGGCCACTTCCTCCTCTAAATCGTCCTCTTCGGACGAGGACAGTTCCACATTAGACTCTGAATCAGTTAAAGTTAAGGCTTGCAAGTCTTTAAACGGGTATAAAGTTCCCTTATTATCCTTTTCCTTCTTATTCTCACCCCTTCCTTTGGGTGTGGTACCTTTTTCTGAAGCTTCACTCTTTATGCGTGCACCTTTTTTTGAATCCCGTTCCGTTTCTGACATGCTATCCTGAAGGTCCTCAAGGGCCTGCTGCCCCTCCCTAATTTCATCCTCACAGTTTCGATCCTGGAGACAGGATTTAACCAGCTTCCAAATGGGGATAGTACCGGGCTTGAGTTTGCCCGTACGCTGTTCTCTATCAAGATCGCCTTTAAGCTTTTCCCAGCTCGGAAGTGAAAGCGAGCCAGTGGCAAGAAACCAAGGGGCGCAGCGATCAACTTCCCGAACAAAGGAATCCAAGGTTCCCGTGGAGACCTTCAGATTCCTTGCCCGAAGCACCGCCTGAAGCGCAGGCACCAGAGAATGCGAGTTCCCCATGGAGAGGCGAGACGGGTTATCTACCTCCGATTTAAACGCCAAAAGTCAAACCCAGTTCCAAAAACGGCAACAGCAAACACTAAGACAAACACATGAGCACCAAACCCTCCAAACAATCAAGAAAAAGCATGCCTCTCGGAACAAACTTACCTGAGCGCAGTTCTGAATCCTCTTCACAAGTGAAGGGTCCTCTCAGTGCCAGCGAAATGTAGAGCCCGGGCCCGGGTCTTCGGCACCATTTGTCCCGCGCAGCAGTCTCGCCGGCAAGAACTTCACGCGGACAACAGGATTCTTCTGCAGCAGTATTTATTGTGTACACAGCTCTCTTGTGAGAAGGACCCCGAAATGGGGAAAAGACCCTGCTTAAATACCAGTCTAGAGGGTTCGTGTATGTTCTGGATAGATGCACTGTCCCATGCCTCATTTGCATGTTAAAAGTGGGAGCTTAGAGACTAGTAGTCATGCGCAGTTTCTCCAATGCAAAGGCAATGGCAGGAAATGGCTTGTAGTGACTCAGGAAGTCGGCACCATCTTTAAGGTGTGGTCGCGAGCGACACAGCACACTCGTGCAGGCTACCAACACTGAGGTCTGAATAGGACAGATTCCCTGGAACTAGAGTTATGGATGGCTGTTAGCTGTCATCTGTGTTCTGGGGATCAAACTCAGGTCCTCTGCAAGAGCAGTCAATGCTTTTAATAGCTGAGCCATCTCTCCAGCCCCAAGTTGTCATGGGTGTGCAGATGCTGTCACCATTGCTGTAATTTCATATGAGCAATATCCTAGGAGCCTGTAAGACTCTATTTATCTTCCTCTCCTCTCCTCCCAACCTAACACCCCCCTCCTGATCTCCATCTGTTCCTTACTGTCCCCCTGTCTGGGGATTTTTCTCTTCCTTTACCTCTAGGTAGCCTTTCCCAATTTCTTGGCTCCTGGCGTTACATCAGAATATATACTCATGTAAGTGGATTGGTGCTATAGTCTGCAGATGAGGGAGAACATAAATGGCCACTTTTCTGTGTTTATGTTACTTCATCAAGAATAACATTCTCTATTTCCATCCATTTACCTGAGAATTTCATAATTTCATCTTTTCTTACTGCTGAGTAGTGCTCCATTATATAGATGTTCCACATTTTCATTATCCATTGAATGGTTGTGGGATATTTAGGTTGCTTCCATTTCTTTGCTATTGTAAAGAGAGCAGCAAAAACCATGGATATACCGGTATCTTTACACTATGATGAGTCCTTTGGGTATATGCTAAGGAGGGGTGCAACTGCATTGTATGGTAGGTTCATTTTTTTGTTTTGTTTTGAGAGTTCCTCACACTGCCTGCCATAGTGACTATACTAGTCTGCATTCCCACCAACAGTGAATGAGTGTTCCCTTTTCTCCACACCCTTATCAGCATCTTGTGTTCTTTTTTGTGATCTTAATCAGTCTGATTGGGGTAAGATGGAATCTTAAAGCGATTTTCATCTGCATTTCATTAATCACTAAGGATGTTGAACAGTTTTAAGGTGTTTCTTAGCTATTTTTTATTTCATTTGAGAATTCTGTTCATATCTGTAGCCCATCTTTTTATTGGGTCATTTATTTTCTTGCTACTACATTTTTTGAGTTCTTTGTATATTCTGGATATTAATCTTCTGTCAGACATGTAGCTTTTAAGATTTTCTCTCACTCTGTGGGTTTCTTCTTCATTTTCTTGGCTGTTTCTTTTGCTGTACAGAAGCTTTGTAGCTTAATAATGTCCCACTTACTTGCCCTTAATTGTTGAGTTTAATGCCTGAGCATCTGATGTCCCATTAAGAAAGCCCTTTCCTGCTGGGCCTTTAATCCTAGCACTCAGGAGGCAGAGGCAGGTGGATCTTCATGAGTTCAAGGCCAGCCTGGTCTACAGAGTAAGTTCCAGGACAGCTGAGGCTACAGGGAGACCCTGTCTCAAAAAAGACCCCCCCAAAAAAGAAAGAAAGCCCTTTCCTATGCCTACATCTTAGAGGATACTGCCTTTATGTTCTTTTAGCAGTTCCAGAGTTTTAGATATTGTATTGAGGTCTTTGGTCCGCTTGGAATTGACTTTCATGCAGGGAGAAAGATAAGGGTCCAGTTTCAGTCTTCTACAGGTGGTGATTCAGTTCTGCCAGCACCATTTGTTGAAGATACTGTTTTTCTCCCATTGTGTATTCTTGGCACCTTTGTCAAATATTAAGTGTCTGAAATTGTATGCACTCATGTTTGGGTCTTCTATTCTGTTCCATTGATCTACATGTATATTTTTGTGTCAGCACCATGCTGTTTTTATAACTACAGCTTTGTAATATAACCTGAGATCTGGTATTGTTATACACTCTGCATTGTTCCTTTTGCTCAAAATTGTTTTGCCTATCTAGGGACTTTTGTGGTTACATATAAATTTTTGGATGACTTTTTTTTTTAGCTATGTGTAGAATGTTCTGGGTATTTTGATTGGCATTGCATTAATCTAAAGATTGTTTTTGCTAAGATGGTCATTTTTGAAATATTAATTCTACCAATCCATGAGCATGTTAGGTTTTCCCATCTCCTAGTGTCTTCCTCTATCTCTTTTTTGAAGTTTGAAATTTTCATTGTAGAGATCTTTAATGTTCTTGGTTAGGTTTACTTCTAAGTATTTAATTTTTTTTAATGTTAATGTGAATGGAAGGGTTTCCTTGTTTACTTTTTCTGATTGGTTGTTGTTGGTACATAGAAATGCTACTGTTCTTGTAAGTTGATTTTGTAACCTGCCACTTTACTGATAGTATTATTTCTAGTAGTTTTCTGGTGGAACTTTCTGGATGTCTTATGTATAATATCATATCATCTACAAACAGGGATAATTTGACCTCTTCTTTTCAATGAGTACTCCTTTAATTTCCTTCTCTTGTCTTATGGTCTTGCAAGGATTTCAAGTACTATATTGGAAAAGAGTGGCAATAGAGAACAGCCCTGTCTAGTTCCTGATTTTAATGGGAATGTTTCCAGTTTTTCTCCATTTAGAATGATGTTGGCTATGGATTTGTTATATATAGCTTTAATGATATTGATGTATGTTCCCTCCAGATCTATTCCTTTTAGGACTTTTAACATGAATGCATGTTGGATATTGTCAAGGCCTTTTCTGCATTTATTGATATGACCATGTTATTTTTGTCTTCAAATCCATTTATATGTCTTATGACATTTATTGACTTAACACATGTTGAACCTTCCCTGCATTTCTGGAATAAAGCCTACCTGATCATAGTGGATGATCTTGATGTGCGTCTGTATGGAATTTGTGAGTATTTTGTTTAGAATCTTTGCATCTATGTTCATTAAGGATATGGGTCTATAGTTTTCTTTGTTGTATCTTTGCCTGGTTTTGGTATTAAAGTGATGCTGGCTTCACAGAAGAAATTTGGAAGTTCTCTCTCTGTTTCTATCTTTTTTATAGTTTCATCAGTATTGGTTGTAGATCTTCTTTGAATGTCTGGTAGAATTCTACTGTAACACTGTCAGAGCCTCAGTTTGTTTTAGTTGGGACATTTTGTATTACTGTTTCCTCCTTTGTTATGGGTCTGTTTAAGCTGTTGACCTCTTCTTGGTTTAAGTTTGGTGGTGTCTAGAAAGTCATCCATTTCATTTAAGTTTTCAAATTTAATAGAGTATAGATTTTTGAAGTATTCCCTTACAGTGTTCTGCACTTTTTTGATGTCTGCTGTGATGTTTCTCATTTCATCTCTAATTTTGTTGATTTGGATTTTCACTTTCTTTCTTTTGGTTAGCTGTGCCTGTCTATCTTTTTTAGCCTCTCAAAGAACCGGCTCTTAGATTCATTGATTTTTTTTTTTTTTTGGTTTTGTTTTCTTTGTATTTCATTAATTTCTCCTCTGATTTTTGTTATTTCTTCTTGTCTACTAGGTTTGGGGTTAGGTTGTTCTTGCCTTTCCAGAGTTTTTTGAGTTTTGCTGCTAAGTCTTTTACATGTTCTCTTTCTGATTTTTTAATGTAGCCACTAAGCACCGTAAAATTCCCTCTTAAGACTGCTTTTAAGGTGTCCCAGAGGTTTTATTACATTGTTTTCTCATTTTCATTTAGTGCCAGGAATACTTTCATTTCTTTCTTAGTTTCTCCTTAAACCCATTGATCATTAAGGAGTGTGTTTAGTCTCCATGCATTCCTGTGGTTTTTTTTTTTTTTTTTTTTTGAGCTCCCTTTGCTGTTGATTATAAGCTTTATTACACTGTGGTCTGATAGAATTCATGGAATTATTTCAATGTTTTTGAAATTGTTGAGTTTTGTTTTCAGTCCCAGAATGTGATCAATTTTAGAAGAGCTTGCATGTGCTGCTGAATAGAAAGCGAATTCCATGGTGCGTGGGTGGAATATTCTGTAGATGTCTGTTAGATCCATTTCTTTACTTTCTTAATTTATCCAGCAAATATTTATTTGGCGCACACTGTGTATTGCATACTGTTTAGGTGCTAGAAACACACACAAGAACAAATGAAACAGGCAAAAATTCACACTCTTATATTCCTGTTATACTCTATCATATTCTTTGTAAACACTATCATTCTGTGTGTTTTTTTCTTAATTTTTATTGAGCCTTCATACATTTCATACAACATTTCTTAATCAAATTTAGAGCTGTTACTCCATCCATATCCCCCTCACCAGAATTCATGCATTCTGCCATAAATGTTAAGTCCAGTCTTGTATCTTTTTCTCAGTCCTTTGTAACTTTTTTGATACAGAAATTTATAGTTTTGGTCAGTTCTTTGAACAAGTCTTTTTTTGTTCCCTTTGATTTTGTTTTACTCCAAAATGTGGATATATATGCATATTTTGGAGTAATATATATTAATAATATATATTTTGTATTACTTCAACATATGCATAAACACACACACACACACACACACACACACACACACACACTCCATACATATACCAAAATTACAAACTCTGAAAATAAATTGTAGGTTAATTCCAAAACAAGTTTAGACTAGAACTCTTCACCAGTGACCACCTGACAAAGGTTCAACATCCAGAAGTCACTTTTTTATGTTTAGGGGTTCACTTTATTTCTTTTAATTTTATATTACTCTAAAATATGAATATATACCTTCTGCCCATATACATTAATTACCATGTCTGTATGTAAGGGTAAGTTAATTCTAGGACTTATTAAAATATTCACATTATGGGGCTGGAGAGATGGCCTAGAGGTTAAGAGCACCAACTGCTCTTGCAGAGGACCCAGGTTTGATCCCCAGCATCCACGTGGTGGCTGAGAACCATCTGTAACTCCAATTCCAGGAGAACTCCAGTTCCAGGGGAATCTGACGCCCTCTTCTGATCTCTGAGGCATTGCACGACACAGCTGCACAGACCTACATGCAGAGAGTACATTCATACACACAAATAAATAAAATAAAATAATAAAAAAATATTCACATTATAACATCACAGTTGCTTTCAGATAAAGAGAAATATAACAATAACATTGCTCAGTTTTTCTTTCAATGAGGAGATTTGGTACTAACATCCACAAATGAGGAAAACCATTCTCTATTTGTTTTTTTGGGACTGTGTTATGTCACTTAGAATAATGGCTTCGAGTTCCATCCATTTACCTGCAAATCTCATGATGTCATCTTTTTTCACTGCTGCATAGAATCATGTAGATGTACCACAATTTTGTTATCCAGTTGTTAGTTGGGGGGCATTTGGGTTGGTTCCAATTCTACTCTATTGTGAAAAGAGCTGCAATAAACATAGATGTGCATGTATCTTTGCAGTCGGATGAGTCTTATGGGTATATACCAGGAAGGGTATGGCTGTGTCATGTGGTTGGCTCATTTTGGGTCTTTTAGGGGTTCTCCACACTGCTTTCCACAGTGTTTGTATGAGTTTATATTCCCACCAACAGTGGATGAGTGTTCCCCTATCCCCACAACTTCTCCAACATTTGGTGTATTTTGATTTTTTTATCTTTCTTAGCCAGTCTTGGTGGAGTGAGATGATATCTTAGAGTGATTTTAATTTCAATTTCGTTAATTATTAATGATGTTGAACACTTTTTAAGATGTTTCTCGGCCATCTTTACTTCCTCAGTGGTGAAGTCTCTGTTCAGCTCTTTACTTCATCTTTTGAGTGAGTCATTTGTTTTCTTACTTGTTTGTTTTTTTTTAAGTAATTTATATATTCTTTATGTAAGTGCTCTGTCAGATGTATCACTGGTGAAGATTTCTTCCCACTCTGTGGGTTTTCTCTTCACTTTCCTTGATTGCTTCTTTTGCTGTGCAGAAGCTTTTGAGTTTGAAGAGGTCGCACTTGTGTGCTATTGACCTTATTTCCTGTACAGCTGCTGTTTGATTTAGAAAGTCTTTTCCTATTCTTATGTCTTGTAGATTTCTGTTGACTTTTTCTTCTATCACCTTCAGAGTTTCTGGTTTCACATTGAGGTCTTTGATCCATTTGGAGTTGATTTTTGTACAGGGTGAGAGGTAGGGATTTAATTTTGTTCTACATTCCAGTTTTGCCAGCACCATTTGCTGAAGATGATATCTTTCCTCCAATGATATCTTTTCCTCCTCCTCCAAAGATAATATCTTGGCCCATTTATCAATTATGAGGTGGCTGAAATTGTATGAGCTCAAGTTTGGATCTTCAATTTTGTTCCATTGGTCAATGGGTCTGTTTTTGTGCCAGTATCAGGCTGTCTTTATGACTATAGCCGTGTAGTATAGTCTGGTAAGGTGATCCCCCCTGTATTGCATTTTTTGCTCAGGGTTGCTTTAGTTATTCAGGGTCTTTTGTTTTTCCATATGAATTTAAGGATTTTTTTTTCTAAGTCTGTGAAGAAACTCATGGGGATTTTGATTGGGATGCATTGAATCTGTTTATTAATTTGGGTAGGATGGACACTTTTGCTATATTAATTTTCCCAATCCATGAACATGGGAGGTTTTTCCATCTTTTGATGGGGTTTAAAATTTTCGTTGTAGAGATCTTTGGTGTCTTTGGTTAGGTTTGTTCCCAGGTACTTTATTTATTTATTTATTTTTTGAGGCTATTGTGAGTGGGAAGTTCTCCTTATATTCCTTCTCCAGTTGCTTGTTGTTGATGCAAAGACACGCTGCTGATTTTTCGAGGTTAATTTTGTATCCTGCCACTTTACTGAAACACTTAATTGTTTCTAGGAGTTTTCTGGTGGAATTTTTAGCATCCCTCAGGTAAACTATCTTATCATCTGCAAATAGGGGTAGTTTGACTTCCTCATTTCTGAGTAGTACGTTTTTAATTTCTCTTTCTTGCCTTCTTGCCCTAGCAAGCATTTCAAGCACGATATTGAACAGGAGTGGCAATAGGGGGCACCCTTGCTGGGTTCCTGCCTTTAAGGGGAATGGTTCCAACTTTTCTCCATTTAGGATGATGTTGGCTGTGGGTTTCTTGTATATGGCTTTGATTATATTTAAGAATGTTCCCTTCAGTCCAATTCCCTCTAAATCTTTAAACATGAAGGGATGTTTGATCTTGTCAAAGGATTTTTCTGCACCAATTGAGATGATCGTGTGATTTTTGTATTTCAGTCCATTTATGTGTTTTATGATTTTTTTTATTTAAGTATGTTGAACTATCCCTGCATCTCTGGTATGAATCCAACTTGGCCATGATGGATAATCTTTTTGATGTGGGTCTGTATGCAATTTGCAAGTATTTTGTTGAGCAGTTTTGCATCTGTGTGCACTAATGAGATGGGTCTATAGTTTTCTTTCTTGTTTGTGTCTTTGCCTGGTTTTGGTATTAGAGTGATGCTGGCTTCATAGAAGGAGTTTGGGAGATTTCCCTCTGTTTGTATCCTTCTGAAAAGTTTGAGTAGAAAAGGTTGTAAGACCTCTTTAAATGTTTCGTTTTATAGAATTCTGGGAGTGCACAGAGCTTAGATTGTGGATTTCCCAGGACCACCTGAAGCACAGAAAAATAGGCATCTCCCCTCTCCGACCTCCCCCCACCAACTGGAATTGTCAAGGGAGTGTCCAGGTGGATTCTTTGGAGAACCTTCAGATCAGAAAGGGAAGAGTGAGTTGGACTTCCAATAGAAAGCCTAAAACTTAGACAAGTCAACACTTCATAAGGAAGGAGAAAAATATTAAACAAACAAACAAACAATGAAGGCACCTGAAGGAGGCAAACAAAGCAAGGATTCAACACAGTGAAGAGGCATTTGGGATTCTCATTGGAATACAGGCAAAACAGAAACCCACATGCCAGGGACACAATGAAGGGACAACATGGGAAAGGTGCAGGATAATTCCACACCAAGCTCTACCAACCCTGTGGGAGATTTGTAAAGTGGGATTCCCCTGGGGATGGATCAGGACACAGATCTTAGAGCAACAATTGCAGAAATATTCAAAGAAATCAAAGAATATAAAGAACAAGTCAGAGAACTAAGGAGAGAGAATGAAAAACGCATAAAAGACCTAGAGGAAGTGGAAACACCGAAAAAGGAAACCAACCAGCGAAGCAAGGAGCTACAGGAAGAGATTGAGAAACTCCAAAAGGAAGTGGAAGTACTAAAGAAATTGCAAGATGAAAAAGGAAATCAAACACTCATCCAATCAAGAGGAAAGGAATGGAAAAAGCCTCAGAAGTAGAATGGAGGAAGCAGAACAAAGAATATTAGACCTGGAAGATAACACAGAACAACTAAAAACCTCAAGTAAAGATTATGAAAAATTTAAAAATACACAAAAGTGGAACAACCGGGAACTGTGGGACACTATGAAAAGATCAAACCTCCTCATCATAGGGATAGAGGAAGGAGAAGAATCCCAAGAGATTGGTATTGATCAGATCTTCAACAGAATAATAGATGAAAATTTCCCCAAACTAAAAAAGACAAACTAATACAAATATAAGAAGCACATAGAACTCCAAACAGACAAGATCAGAAAAGAAACTCCCTGCCATATCATAGTTAAAATTCTAGATACCCAAAACAAAGACAAAATTCTGAAGGCCACAAGAGAAAAACAAGTTACATATAAGGGGAAACCTGTCAGAATTACAGCTGACTTCTCAGTGCAAACTATGAAAGCAAGAAGAACATGGAGCATAGCATTCCCAGTGTTAAAGGACTATGGATGCTAACCCAGGTTACTATACCCAGCAAAAATGCCAATTATAGTTGAAGGAGAGAGAAAAATCTTCCATGACATAAACAAGATGAAAGAATACATGTCCAGAAAACCAACCCTTCAAAAAATGCTTGAAGCAATTCAAAGGACAGAAGAAAGGAGCAACTATCCCCATGCATCTAGAAAGAGAAATTAATAAAAGCATAACTGCAGAAGTAGAAACCTAGACCAAAAATGCAAATGGATAATAAGGTGAAAGGAAGCCACACAAACCTATCAATTATAACCTTAAATATTAATGGACTAAACTCCCTAATCAAAAGACATAGACTGAGAGATTGTATTAGGAAACAGAACCCATCTATATGCTGTCTACAAGAAATGCATCTTATCTTCAAAGATAGGCACCACCTTAAAGTGAAAGGATGGAAAAAAATATTCCAAGCAAATAGTACCAAAAGAAAGCAGGTGTTGCTATTTTAATATCGGACAAAATAGACTTCAAAGTAAAAGAAATCAGAAGAGACAAAGGCGGCCATTACATTTTAGAATTCTGAAACCATCTGAGCTAGGGCTTTTTTTAGTTGGGACTTTTTTATTACGTCTTCAGTTTCCTCAAATGTTATGGGTCCATTTAAACTGTCAAGTTCTTCTTGGTTAAGCTTTGTTGGTTCCCAGGATTTCAGATATTCATCCATTTCTCTTAGATTTTCAAGCTTAGTAGTGTATAGATTTTTGAAGTGTTCTTGTATGTTTATCTGGATCTTTATCTGTTGTGATGTTTCCCTTTCCATCACAAATACTATTAATTTGGAGTTGCTCTTCCTTTCCTTTGGTTAATTGGGCTAGAGGTCTATCTTGCTTATCGTTTTGAAGAACCAACTTTTGGATTTATTGATTTTTGGTATTGTTTTCTTTGTTTCTATTTCATTGATTTCTGCTCTGATTTTTCTTATTTCTTCCCTGTCTATTGGGTTTAGGGTACATTTGTTTTTGTCTCCCAAGTAGTATTTTTAGTTGTAGTGTTAGAGAATTTATTTGTTCCCTTTCTGTTTTTTTTTTTTTTATATGGGCACTTAGGGCTATAAATTTCCCTCTTAGGACTGCTTTTAAAGTATCCCACAGGTTTTGTTGTGTTGTATTATCTTTTTTGTTTAGTCCCATGAATACTCTTATTTCATTCTTTATTTCATCCCTGACCCATTCATTATTCAGGATTGTGTTGTTTAGTCTCCATGTGTTCTTGTGGCTAGTTGGGCTTATTCTGGTGTTAATATTGAGCTTTATTGCACTGTGGTCTGATAGAATGCATGAGATTATTTCAATCCTTTTATAAGTGTTGAGGTTTCTTTGTGTCCCAGTATGTGGTTGATTCTGGGGAATGTTCCATGGGTGCTGAGTAGAAAGTATATTTTCTGGTGTTTAGGTGAAGTATTCAGTAAATGTCTGTGAGGTCCATTTGTTATATTGTATTGTTTAGTTCCAATGTCTCTCTATTTTTTCCAGGGTCTGTCTCAGTGAGGTATTGAAGTCCCCCACTATTAGTGTATTGGGATTAATCTGTGTCTTGAGGACCTGAAGAATTGTGTTTATATAGTTCAGTGCACCTGAGTTTGGTGCATAAACATTTAGGATTGTGATTTTTCCTGGTTTATTGTTCCTTTGATAAGGATGTAATGGCCCTCTTTGTCTCTTCTGATTGACTTTACTCTGAAGTCTATTTTGTCTGAATGATATTAGAATAGCAACTCCTGCTTGCTTTTTTGGTACATTTGCTTGTAATATTTTTTTCCATCTTTTCACTTTGAGTTGGTGTCTATTCTTGAGTATGAGATGGGTTTCTTGTAAGCTGCATATAGATGGATTCATTTCCTAACCCATTCTCCTAGTCTATGTCTTTTGATTGGGGAGTTTAAACCATTTATACTTAAGGCCATTATTGAGAGATGTGTGTCACTTCCTATTAACTTATTCTTGGTTTGCATTCTTGGTCTAGGTTTGTATTTATGCTGTTATGCTTTTATTAGTTTCTCTCTTCAGTTGGTTGGGGATAGTTGCTCCTTTCCTCTGTTCTTTGGATTGCTTTGAGTATTTTCTGAAGTGTTGTTTTCTTGACATGTATTCTTTCATCTTTTTTGTCATGAAAGATTTTTCTTTCCCCTTCAAGTATAATTGACATTTTTGCTGGGTATAGTAACCTGGGTTGGCTTCTAAAGTCATTTAGCACTGGGAATACTTTAGTCCACATTCTTCTGGCTTTCATAGTTTGCACTGAGAAGTCAGCTGTAATTCTCATGGGTTTCCCCTTGTATGTAATTTGTTGTTTTTCTCTTGTGGCTTTCAGTATTTTCTCTTTGTTTTGAGCATCTAGTGTTTTAAATATGATATGGTGTGGGGAATTTCTTTTCTGGTCTTGTCTATTTGGTGTTTTATGTGCTTCTTGTATTTGTATGGGTTTGTCTTTTTTCATTTTGGGAAAATTTTCTTCCATTATTCTGTTGAATACCTGATCAATACCATTGTCTTGGGATTCTCCTTCCTCTATGCCTATGATGCAGAGATTTGTTCTTTTCATAGTATCCCACATTTCCTGGTTATTCCACTCTTTTGTTTTTATAAAATTTTTCAGTCTTCACTTGAGCATTGTAGATGTTCTGTGTTGTCCTTCAGGTCTGATATTCTATTTTCTACTTCACCCATTCTGCTTCTGAGGCTTTCTCCCATCCTTTCCTGTTGTGTGGATGAATGTTCCATTTCCTTTTTCATTTCTTCCTGTGATTTCTTTAGTATTTCCGTTTCCTTTTGGAGCTTGTCATTTTCTACTTGTAGCACCTTGTTTTGGTGGTTTCCTTCTTTTTTCATTTCAGCCTGGGATTTGTGTTTACACTTCCTTCCAGAGTTTTTGTCTCTCTTCCTCTACTTCTTTTTGGAGTTTGTGTTTCTCTTCCTCTAGCTCTTTTCAGAGCTTGTCATTCTCTCCCTCTAGTTCTTTCCCATGTTTATCATTCTTTTCTTCGAAGTCCTTCCTGAGTTCTTAATTTTCTCCCATTAGTTCTCTGATTTGTTCTTTATATTCTTTTATTTCTTTGAATATTTCTACAGTTGTTCTTCTAAGGTCTTTGTCTTGGTTTCCTTTCAGGGAGATCTCATATAAATCTTTGTTAGACTGGTAGAGTTTGGTGTGGATTTATTACGAGCCTTTCCCATGTTGTTTTTCATTGTGTCCCTGACATGTGGATTTGGTTTGTTTGTTTATTTGTTTGTTTGTGTTTTGGGATTCTGGTGCCTCAACGTTTGCTGTGCAGATGAGATTCACTAACAGTACACTTGCTAGATAGTCTGCACCACAGCACCAACAGCTTGAGCCATGTGTGGTGGGGGGGTTGTTCCTTTGGCCCACATGCCGGTACCCTGTTGACCTGCTTCACCTCTTCAACCCTATCTAGGTGCACCCATGCCTTGGTGCTCTCTGGAACCCAAGCTTGCGTTCAATCTTGATAGATAGTTTTGCTGGCTAGAGTATTTGGGTTTGGCATCCAAGGTCGTTTAGAGCTGGGAATACTTTGGTCCAGGCTTTTTTGGCTTTCATAATTTGCATTGAGAAGTCAGCTGTGATTCTGATGAGTTTTCCCTTATATGTAACTTATTGTTTTTCTCTAGCAGCCTTCAGTACCCTCTCTTTGTTTTGTATATTTAATGTTTTTACTATGATATGCCATGATGATTTTCTGTTCTGGTCATGTCTAGTTGATGTTCTATGAGCTTCTTGAATCTATATAGGTAATTCTTTCCTTAATTTTGGGAAGTTTTCTTCTATAATTGCATTGACAATGTTCAATGCCATTGGTCTAAGATTTTTCTCCTTCCTGTATGCCCATAATTCTTATATTTGGTTTTCTCATATTGTTCCACATTTCCTGCATACTCTGTGGTGTTTTACATGGTCTTTGCTTCAGGACTCCAGATCTTCAACTTTGTCATCCAGTCTTCATATTCTGTTTTCTGTTTCATTCATTCTGCTTGTGAGGGTTTCTGCTGTTGTTTCCAATTGGCTTATTGGGTTCTTTGAATTCATGCAGATTTCTGTTTGGGTTTTTCTTACTATTTCTATCTCCTTTGTAATTTCAGTTTTCAAGTCATGAATTATTTTTTATTGATTAAGCCATATATTTGTATATTCCTGAGTTTGTATCACAAGTTCTTTGAGTTGTTTGCCTGTATTTGCTTTAAACTCTTTGATCATGTTCATAACTGTTCTTTTAAATCCTGAGTCCAGCTGTTCCTCAGAATGGTTTTCATTGTAGTGCCCTTCTGGAGTGGGATGTGGGTTTTGTCAGGGACATATTCTCTTGGTTTTAGATATTATTTCTGCTTTTGTGCTGCTGTTGGGGCATGTGGATGTTCTTTATTGGTTATCTGACAGTAGGTATTTTTGTTTGGCTTTTATTTAATTGAGTTTTGATATATTTGTATTGTAGTATAGCTTAGTTACTTTTTGTTCCAAGTTTTAGGTAGGTAGGACTGTTTAGCAGATCAAGAGTCAAGGAAGATGGGGGTAGGGTTTAACTGAAGGGTTGCTCAGCACCTATGCTAGGATTGTTGGCAACTCAGGATAAGGGAGTTAGCCAGGGGAAAGGACTGGTGTCTGCTGAGCTCTTAGTCTGGGTGAGAACAGGGTGGGGCTGGGGAGAAGGACTGAATGGGGTGGCTGGTGGATGGGGTCTAACTTACCAAAATCCTCCCTGAGGTAGCACCAGAGAGGTTGGAGTGAGGGAGTGACCACCAAGGAGATGCTTGGTGATCTGCGTTAAGATTTTTAACCAGTTTATGTTAGGGAATAGATCAGAAGTCTAAGGTGGAAAATTAGGTGCCTGCCTATGTCTCAGGCTGGCTGGATGAGAGTGAGGAGCATGAAAACATTTCTTGAAGAAAAGAACCAAAAATTGGGTTCATCCAGCTTTTTAGAGAAAATAGAAAGCAGATAGAAAAATAGTTATAGCCAAAAAACCACAAAATACTTTCACTAAAAGCCATCATAAGCTTCCAAAGTCATCATCAACTATCTATGGCTTTTTGTGGCAATCATAACACCATTTTCCTCTTATAAGAATAAGTATTTTGGTTTGGTTTTTACTGTTGATGTCAACTTAGAGCCTCTGTTCCTCAAGGACTCTGAGGTCTGGTCATGCTCTCATCCATTCAGTCCCTGGTGTCAATCCTGGTCACCTTCTTGTGGTCACATTGCTCTCTGGGCTTATGTTGGGGTAGCCCAGTTTGTCTGCCACCTTGGAACATAACTCACAGAAAAGAAATGTTCAGACTTTTCACAGTTGCCACAAGATGAAACACATTCTTTGCTCCTGCAAACAGTTTTAGTAGATAACGGATTTTGATAATGATTTCAAAACACAGAGTGTTTGTGCTTTGGCATTGTCAACTGCTTTGAGCTGAGACACCTTTCTTCTTGGAAATCTCTTATCTCTACCACTCTGTGCACATTTATTGAACTCCAACTTGTCTTTTTGGTTGTGAGCCTGAGCCTTTAACTGCTGCACCAGCTCTCCAGCCCTGAACTCCAACTTGTTAGCAAAATGAAGGAAAAAAAAAATAATAAAAACCCTGTGCAAGATCACATGGAGGAAATGAAGGACTATACTTCATATTCTTCACTAACAATTTTAATATGAGATCAATTTAGATGATTGGTTTGAACAGTGGATATTTTCAAAAGCTCTGCACCCACTATTATTACGTAGTCACCAGATGCTAGCACATGATGCAATTGCATTACCAGCTCTCCTCAGTTATGGAGAAAATATATGCAATCAAATTATCAATGGAAAGAAACAAGAGCACACAGAATTTCATACCAGTTTACAAGCTGAAAACAAATTGAAAAGTATGAAGAAAATAATGTTGGGGAAATGAGAGCTGTGTGAAAAAGCCAGAATTTAGGAGTCAACAGAAAGGACTATTTTTTTGCCTCTCTTTCCTCACAGGCCCTGTCGTTCCCAATGCCCTGTTTCTCATTAATTCCTCAAACCGGTAATTGCCAAATGTGGGAGGATTAAACCTCTGTTTCTGATAATGTCTCAGAGATTATTTGATGTGGCCTATAGTAGTGTCTCACAGTGTTTTTATAGTAGTGTCTCACAGTGTTTCTATAGTAGTGTCTCACAGTGTTTCTATAATAGCATCTAACAGTGTTTCTTAAGGATAATTAAAAAAATTATGTTTGGTCTTTTTGAGACAGGCTTTCCCTGTATACCCAGCTGGTCTAGAACTGGCTATGTAGACCAAGCTGGCCTTGAGCGCATAGAAATCTGCCTGCCTCTGCCTCCTGAATGCTGGTATTAAAGGTGTGCATCACCAAGCCTGGCAGAAGGATGATTTAAAATGTTTATTTTTAAAGCTTAAGATTATTGTTTTGAGATTTTTTTGAATCAAGAGGTAGGAATGTACTGCTAAAAAGTCTCAGTTGTTTCAAAATATGCTGTGAACTAGGCATAAGTGTTGGGAATTCAAAAGTGAAGAAGGAAACTTTTCCTTTATTAAGAGTTTCTCACATCCATGAGCTCTTCTAAAGGAGCCTTGTTTTCTGGTGCTGAACACATAAACAAATAAGATGGTATCCAAAGAGCCTTGGAGATTTTTAATATTTTCTTATTTTTATTTTTTGTGTTTAAGTGTTATGCCTGCGTAGATGCAAGTCCACCCATATTGTACAGTGCTCATGGAGGACAGAAGAGACTGTTGGATTCCCTGGAACTAGAGTTACAGACGGTTGTTAATTGTCCTATGGGTTCTGAGAATCAAACCTGCATCTTCTGAAAGAGCAGCCAGTTCTCTTAACTGCTCAGTCATCTCTTAAGCCACAAGCCTTGGATTAAAAAAAAAAAAAGTTCAGCTGGTGAGATGGCTCAGCAGTTAAGGGCACTGGCTTCTCTTGACGGGGACTATAATTTGCTTCCCAACACCCATGTCTGGACCCTCGCAGCCACCTAGAACTCCAGCTCCAGGGATTCCAACGCTGTCTTTTGGCTTTCTTGAATACTCCCACACATCTGGCAGACACACAGATACACATGAATAAAAATAAAAATAAATATTTAAGAAGATTTTTGATTTTCAAAAAACCAAAACAAAATGATGACAGAAATTAGTGGCTTTTTATCCTTTGACTCAGTGACTTATGCTGTGGGCCTCTGCACTGTGGGTGTTTGTGGTGTGGGTGTCTAGTGCTGTGGATGTCTGCTCTGTGGATGTCCGTGCTATGGATGTCCGAGGCGCTGTGGGTCTCTGTGCTGTGGGCGTCCATGCTGTGGGCGGCTGGGCTGTGGGTGTCCGTGCCGTGGGTTGCTGTGTTGTGGGTGTCCGTGCTGTGGGCGGCTGTGCTGTGGCAGCTGCGCTGTGGGTGTCCATGCTATGAGCGACTATGCTGGCTGTAGGGAGATGGACAGGTGTGCCCACACTGCAGGCAATTTGTAATATTGGGAATGTTTTTTCTTGCCAGCCACATAGTTTTACCACATACACCTCCCTTTTAGACCAACGTGTGACTGACCATCCCTATGGCAGGGAGAATGATGTTCCTCCAAGTTGCCCCATGCACTTATTCCTGCAACCCAGGAGCATGCTACCTTGCATAGTAAGAGTTTATAGATTGGGATGAAATCCTTTGAGATAGGAGAGTATTCTGGATTACCCACTGGCACCCACTCTGATCACATGGGTTCTTAGAAGTGGAAAACCTTCCCAGCTCTGGTGTGAGGGAAGTATGACTGAGGAAGGTTCCTTAGGGGTATTTTGAAGATGGAGGACAAGCGAGAGTAATCTTTAGAAGCTGGAAAGGCAAACAGATGGAGTCTCCCCTGGAGCTCATAGAGGAAATGCAGCTCTGCCAACACCTTTATTTTAGCCTGCTGAGCCCCTGTCAGACCTATAAAATGCTAAATGAATACATTTGTCTTACTATGGTAATTGGTTGTAGCAGCAATAGAAAACAAATGTAGCCCTCTTCTGAGGTGACATCAAGTTTCCTACAAAGCAAATGAGCGCAGTTTGAGAATTACAGCATCTTCCTCTCCTTTTCTCTCTCTTCTCACAGCAGCAGGGTGGTACTTCTGTCTTCCTTGAGCTGACCCAAAGAGGAGACAGTTTTGAAAGAGTCAGGTTTTCAGGATTTTTCAAGCTTTACAATGCAGACTTTGGACCATGAGTATAACTTTTTTTTTAATTTATTTATTTATATATTTTTATCAAATCTAGACCCGTGTCCCCCCCATCCCCCCACCCCACCAGAGCTCATGCATTCTGCCAAACACGCTTTTCATCTCTTTCTCAGTCTTTCTCAATATTCTCCATGTGAAAATTGACTGTTTTGAACAGAAGTTCACTGTTTCAGTCAGTTCTTTGATGCAGTCCTTTCTGTTATTGTTGTTGTTGTTGTTGTGTTGTTGTTGTTGTTTCCAATATGCATCACTCCCAACTGATTTGGACAAAAGTACAAGGGGCTGGGCACAAGAAATACTTACAACTAGGTAATTGGCACTAGCATCCACAGATGAGGGATACCGTTCGTCGTTTGTTTTTCTGGGACTGTGTTACTTCACTCAGCATGATGTCCTCTAGCTCCAGCCATTTTCCTGCAAAGCTCATGATGCCATCTTTCTTTACTGCTGCATAGAACTCCATTGTGTAGATGTACCACATTTTCTCTATCCACTCGTCAGGTGAGGGGCATTTGGGTTGGTTCCAGCTCCTTGCTATTGTGAAGAGAGCTGAAATAAACATGGCCGTGCATGTATCTCTGAAGTGGGGTGAGTCTTGAGGGTACATGCCTAGGAGTGGTATGGCTTGGTTGGGTGGCAAGTTCATTCCAAGTCTACCAAGGGTTCTCTACACTGCTTTCCATAGTGGCTGCACGAGTTTACATTCCCACCAGCAGTGGATGAGTGTTCCCCTTTCCCCACAACCTCTCCAGCACTTGGTAATCCATTTATTATTTAATACTCTATCAATGCAATATTGTTTTCCTTCTTAAATTTAAATTCAATAATTCAATATGATGTGTTGATACTTGAATGCATTATATAATTCAACCAGATTAAACATACACTTTTTTGTTTGTTTGGTTGGGTTTTTTGTTTTGTTTTGTTTTTTCTATTTGAGACAAGGTCTCCCTGTAGCTCCAGCTGGCCTAGAACTCACCAGGGTGGCCTTGAAATCACAGAGATTCACCAACCACCTGCTTTTGCCTCTGGAGTGCTTGGATTAAAGGGGAGTGCCACCATACCCGGTTCATA